>CAUYON010021054.1:0-103284 GCA_963573935.1 Arctocebus calabarensis
ATATTGCCAGAGTTTTTCTGTTGATTCCGCCTCATGATTAATTTTCACTGTTGCCTATGACTGTCCTCAGAGTTGGGGAGGTGTCTCTCCCAGATCAGACCCTGGCAGGATCACTCTGTTGTTACTGGATCTTTGTAGGGAATGACCCTGTGTAGCTCCTCTGGGACTGCCCCACCCAGGGAGTTCTGGCTGTAGGAGCAGCTCCAGAGTGTGGCACTCCCAGATCAAGCAGCAGGGCATGGGATGGGGCACCTGGTGACCTTTGCAAAGGGAGCCCATGCCTCCAGCAGTCTCTGGATGGAAGGCGGGCTCCGGAGGGAGGGCACTGGTTGCACAGCCTCCTAGGTTCCTGGCCAGATGGGCAGGGACCATGCAGAGGTAGAGAGGGTAGGGGAGGAGGTGGGTTTTGTGGCTCCCAGAGTTCCTGACCCAGGCAGGCAGGTGGAGGCCTGACAGGTTCCTGGTGGAGCCCCTGGCTGGTGTGGGTGGCCGGTGAAGGCCCAGCTGTGGGGGGTCCTAGCGGGATCCCTGGCCACAGCAGGTCAGGCAATCAGCTAAGGCTCAGCAGAGTCCCTGGCTGTTGTAAGTAGAGTGCTGAGTCCTGCAGAGGGTGGATCAGAGCTACGTGGGGGGTCCCAGCAGGTGACAAGTCGAGGCCTAGCAGGGCACAGATCGCCCTGGGAAGGAGTCCCAGTGGACTTCCTGGCTGCTGCTGGCAGTGGGTCAAGGCTCAGGGGGGTGCCAATCTGGGCTACACGGGGGTCCCAGCAGAGTGGAGTTGCTGGCGGCTGTGGGCGGCAGGCCTGGGGCACGGATGGGAGCCGGCCAGGGGTCTTAGTGGGTTGCAGGCCAGGTGGGGCTCAGATCAACACTGTAGGGGAGTCCTTGCAGACTTCTTGGCTGCTGCTGGTGGCCAGCTAAGGCCCAGCCGGGTGCAAATCAGGGGGCGCAGAAGTCCCAGGGGAGTTCCTGGCTGCTGGTGGCACGGGCCAAGGCCTGGCGGGGTCCCGGTGAAATTCCTGGCCGCGGCAGGCCGAGGCCCAGTGGGGCACTGATCGGAGCCGCGTGGGGGTCCCGGCAGCGTCCCTGGCCTGGGGGCTGGCAGGGGTTCAGTGGGGCCCCTAGTCTCTTACCTGGCGGGCCACCTATTCTGGCAGATAGGGGGAGTGGGCGCTGCTCAAGTCCTCCTCCCTCAGTTTCAGCAGAGGTCAGGCTTCTAGTGCGTCAGGTAAGGGGGGAAGGTGTCCCGGAAGTTTAGACTGGCGGAAAACTTTAGTTCAGTTTTGCAGCCTGAAGCTTGGTTTCTGGATGTTGCAGTTTGCCTCAGAGGTGACCTGCAGCTATCACTTCTTTCTCTCTCAGCTGGGCACCCAGCCTTCCTATATGGCTCTTTTCTCTGCTCCAGGAACTTTTCTGACTACTTTAGATACATTTAATCTTATAATCTCATTCTCATAAGGTAGGTAAAATTTCTCCGCATTTTACAGATGAGGAAGCTGAGACAAAAGTGGTTTAATAACTTGCTCTCTTAACAGGATTTGGGCTACATCCTTAAACAAACAGAGAAAGATGCCTGCCTTCATTCTCATGGAAGGTAGACAATGAACAAAGTTAATAAATTATATAGTATGTTTAATGGTGGTAAATCTACAGAAAGTAGATAAAGTAGAACAAGGAGAGCTGAAAGTATTAGGATGAGGATTGTGGTGTCAGAGTAGACAGGCAGGGCTTCATTCAGAAGGTGACATTTGAGCGACCATGGAGGAAGATGTCAAAGCAAGCTGTGCAAATGTCTTCATCAAAACACAGTAATCAGAGGGAATAGCAAGTGCAAAGCCCCCGAGGCAGCAAGGAGGCCAGGGGGCTGGAGCAGAGGGAGTGAGGGGAAGTAAGAGGAATTTCAGGTCACATAGGGTCTTAGGGCCCAGTATAAGGACTTTGTCTTCCACACTAAATGGGGTGGCAGCCATTGGAGAGCAGGAGCAAAGGAATAACATGATCTGAATTATTAATTTCTTTTCTTTTGGAGTATCATTATCAGTGCTGTTTTGAGAAGAACCTGGGGGCTGGAAGCAAAGACAGAAGTTGGAAAAGCAGTTAGGAGGTTATTGCACAGTCTAATTGAGAGCCACTGGTAGCTCAGAACAGGGAGGTAGCCTAGAGGTAGTGGTGGATAGTAGTTTGTCCTGAACAGATGATTCAATAAAAACTCCTGAGTAGGAACACCCCTGTACTGAAATGAAGTTAGGAGTGGTAACCCACCAGTCGGGGAGAACTGCAGAGGCCACTCACACTCAAGCCTGCACCAAGTCCTTGCTTTCCTCTGCACAGGAATGACCACTCTCAGTTCTTGTCACTATTGTACACTATCTTATAAGAGGAAATCTGTCGTTATAGACAGGGTTTGGGTTTCATGTCAGGTGATTTGGGCAAGGGTGCCAGGGAATAGAAGTTTTCTCCTAACTGGGTGCTGTCAGGAAATAGAGCAGTATGATGATTGTTGCCTTAATTATTACCAGGAAGAAGGAAGTAAAGCCAGTCAGCCATTTACTCAGCCAAGGGCAGTCCCTTATGTCAGTTGAAAGAGGGATTGGGTTACTTTTGTGGTGGTGGCGCATCATGTTGTTCTTTGCCTCATGTTCAGTCCTCATTAAGAAGAGACCTTATTTTTGTCTTGTTCTTCTGTGGTCATGGATGGCCTCGTCTAATTATTGATAACATTCTGTGGAGGTGTTCCTCCTTGGTGGGAACATGACAGATTAGCTTGCAGAACCATTTTTCTAATTTTTATTTGTTTGTTTTCTTTCTCTCATATTTAGAGTTAAGACATGGCTCCGAAGCACATATTGGTTTTATACATGGGAGCAAGCACCATCTGAAAAAATGGACCATTTAAACAGTCATTGAAATGAATCGTTTTAGAAAATTAAATATCACTTCCTTCACCTTGATGAAGAGTTTTAAATGACCTCACGTGGGCTTTCCATGGTGGATATTTCTGACTGATTCGTCAGAGGTAGGCTGACACCCTGGTCCATTACATTTTTATGTCTCTCAATGCTCACTTCAAAAAGGACTTGAGGACACTTATTATAAAAATCACAGATATACTAAAACCCTGAATGAGTAATGCAAGAATCAGAGATGCAACAAATAATAGAGGAGGCAGACTATCACGTTTAAATAGGAGATTTAACTCTGGGTCAAGGCCAAGGCAAAGAGCATAAAAACTAACCCTTCACAAAACAAACACAGCAATGTATTAGTGCAAAATTTGGTTTACAGTGGCCAGTCACAGTTATTATATCATGCAAACAAGCACAGGAGGAATGACACCTGGCACCAGCTACCACTCCCGGGGACATGTTTGCATGGAGGAGGGGTCAATTTGTTGAGCAAGCATGAGGCTGGAACCACGATTACTCCTGAAACATCTAGAACCAGAAGAATCAAGGACGGGTTGGCCCCAGACATAGGTAGAATTTGACTATTGTCCTGGCAGAAAGAGAGATCAGTCTGTCCACAAAGAGACCCCAGTCACCAGTGGGGCTCAGCAGTCTTCACTCTGAAGAAGGAATCACCAAGATCAGACAACAGCTGGCCCAGGAGTAGGTGGAAATCCTAGGCTGGGACATAGAAAGAGAAACCAAGGCCAAGGTAAAATGTTTGTAAAGACATCTCCCTCCTTCCCACTGGATTCCTCTTTCCCACACCGAGATGTTAGAATTGAGCAATGTCCTCAATCTTTCCTTTTTTTGACCAGAGAGAACCCAGGGGAAAGCTTACTCTAAGACTTAGAAATAAATTGCATCTTGCTTTCCAAAAGCACTTCTTGGATCTTGGTGAGAAGTCAAAGGGGTCAAATTGAATCAAATATAATACCAATGTTCTCACATCAGTACAGGCAGTCCCTGAGTTATAAACATACAAATGATGTATGACTCCCGCTTACAAACGGAGGCTATTACAAGAAATAGGTAAATATACCTGGTCCAACTTACTTACAAATTCAACTTAAGAACAAATCTACAGGACCCACCTCGTTTGTAACACAGGGACTGCCTATAATGTGAGAGGGATTTGGAATGTTTTGCTATGCAGCAATAGCCAGCTAATAATAGCAGTTTCTTTGAATTAGGACGATTTACTTAAACTTTCTGGTTCTTGGTTTCTATATGTGTAAAAAGGGGAGGATAATAATAGTAGCCACCTCCTAGAAATGTTATGAGGATTGTAGAAATTAATATATGTGAAGTACTTAGGACAGTGCCTGTTGCATATGAGGAGCTACCATTTTTTGAACACTTACTGTCAAGCACTATGATAAATATTTTTCATAAACGTTCTCATTGTCATCATGAAAGTCCTATGAAGCCAATGCTATCGTTATTCATATTTTGCAGGAAAAAAAAAGGTGAGGCTGTGAGAAATTGCCTGGTGTGCTGAAGATTATTCAGCTCACAAGCAGCACAGGTGAGACCACATTCAGTTCCCTGACTTCTGAGCCTGCTGACTATATCAGTAAACCATGCTGTCTGTGAAGATGTCCTTTGGAACTGCAAGATGGAATGAGCTTAGGTAATTCTACTCTGTAGCACAGAACTGCTCCTTAAGTGGGAACCTGTTACAAATGCAAGATCAATCCACACTTCTTTACTTTTCTCAAATTTTAAATTAAATCCTTTTCCAGAGTAGTGATCAAAGCTTGATAATCCCTAACATTGTAAGTCAAACGATATCTTTCCTAAAGAGTGAGGACTCAGACTCCCTCATCCAGTACCTAACTGCTTACATCTCTTACCCTCAGGATCATACTTCAGTTATTTACATTTAAAATTTTTCTTTTCTTCCTTAAAGCAATTTGAATAACCAAACCAATTTAAAGGATTTGATGACAGCAAACTGCCTTGAGTTCAGCAGAGTAATAGGCCCTGATGCCTTTTTCTCTTTACCTAAGAGTTTCAGCTGTTAAAGTTAATTCATTCTTGTAAGTGGAAGAGATTGTAGTTTAACTCCTATGCCCACCAGGCTGTTTTACCAGCTACGTTAATAATTCTCACTTAAATTAAATTTAAAATGATTTAAATTAAATCTCTATTAAAATTTCATTTTTACTGAAATGCATTAGTTAAAAAAAAAACGCTACAGTGAAACAAATTATAGCCATTGGATATAATTCCAAAGGAAGAAGCCAAACTTCAAATTTGATGGAAGTCCACCAATGCCAAGGAAAAAGCTTGCATTGCCTGGAATGCCCACAGGGAGGCAGTAGAGGGTGAGAGATGAGCAGCCTTCTGCAGTCATGGAGGCAATGGCCCCTGATAGAAAACAGTGCTGGCTGATTTGGGTTTGCGTGATTCTCGCTGTCCCTGTCCTACACTGGCTTGCTCAATGCCTCCAAACTTCCATTTCTTTACTGGAAATTCTGGAATGTTCTAGTCATCAGACAAAGTATAGTATTAAAACAGGTGTACCATACTTAAAAGAAAAATAGATTTGGAATCTTAAGTTAATTTGCTTCTGCCATTTTACTTTCAAAGTCTGAAAATAGTTCTTGACTACTACTGTGTGCAAGGCACTGTGCGAAGTACTGGGACTCGGATAATAATAATAATAGCTAATATTCATGGGACATCAGCATCATGCCAAACACTTTCATTTTGTTTAGTGTTCCCTGTGAGGGGTACACTCTTCTTATTATCCTCATCTTACAGATGAGAAGACTGAACCTTAGCTTCAATAACTTCCCAAGGCAAGTGAACCAGATTCCAACTCCACGACCACGGCTGGGGGACCTCTTCACAGTGCTGCATTCTGTCCCATCTTACCAACATAAATATGGCCCCTGACCTTGAAGAGTTCCGTGAACTGGGAGAGGAAGAGCCATGAAGAGGTAAGTTATGGTGCCACGCCACACATGCTATAACTAAGGTGAGAACAGTGGTGTGTCTTAGAATCACACAAGTTCAAAGCAATTAACTCTGGACAGGGAAGTCTGGGAAGGTTTCACTGAGATAATATTTTTTCAGGATTTTGAAGTTGAAGTTCTCTTTACCCTATAACCTCAACATATATATATATATATATATATATATACATATATATATATATATATTTTTTTTTTTTTTTTTTTTAAGAAGAAGAAAAGGGCATTCTAAGCAGAGAGGACAGTATGTACAACCACACAACTGACTGGAAGGAACTAGCCAGTGGGCGAAGGAGTCTGGGTGGGAGGTAAGTCTAGGCAGGTCAGAGAGAGTCTTGCATGTCACGGTAATAGCTGGACTCTATCTTACCATCACAAGCGCACTGTGGGAGGGTTTTCATCTGGCCAAGAAGTACTGAGGTCTGGTGCTTTATGGATGGAGACAGTGTGGTGTGGGTAATGAGCAGGGGGAGGCCAGGGTAGGAAGGCCAGGCGGAAGGTAGTTACGGTATCCCACATTAGAAGTCTCGGGGAAACTGGACACGATCCATTTGCATTTGATTTGGATTAAATGTGCTCAATAAATCCATCTTAAAGGCTATACTAATGGAAGAAAAGTAGAAAGGGAGGGTGTTGATACCTCCCAGCGGCCCTCTATTCTCCTTCCCTCCCACATCAGTCACATTCCTCCAGCCATCTCTTGCAGACTGGACACCCCCCATGGTGAAACTGAGCTCAGATCTTCTCTGTGCCACTCCCTCTCAAAACGGCTCCCCTAGGCGTGTCCCTCCCTGTCTTCTATTATTAGATGGTCTCACCTACCTGTTTGAAGGATAAAAGGAGGTCAGGGCCTGACAAAGTGCTTTCCTCCATCATCCTTCCCAGGCCCTTAGTTCACCTCAGGATCCCTCCTGGCATAACCCACAGTCACCCTTAGGTCTGGGCTTAGGGTGGAATTCTATGGGGTTTTCTACCTGGTATTTCTCAAGTCTGTTCATGCATTAGTCAAAATAATAGAGGAGAAATAAAAGCCAATATACAGAGTCTCTGACGGGCTTCCAATCTGCATATAAACAGGTAATTCCACAGAGAAGAGAGAATAGTTTTAAGTAGTAGCAAGCAAGCAGAAATAGGAGAAGGATTGGTAGGATGAGAAAGGAGAACAAGCAGGCAACTGGCAGAGGAAGGACAGAGTTCGATCCTTGTGAACCTTTCCCCTAGTCTTTCAAGCACAGCTCTGCTCTCTCATTCTCTCAGCCCATGGAATGGAGCAGCCCCGTGTGCAGAGTGGCTGCGTGCACCTGTCTCAGATTCTTCTATCAAATTTATTATAGAAGAATAATCTCCTGAATTTAAATGAAATTATCAAAATTATAAATTATAATTTATAAAATTATAAAATACTAATGCGAAGTGAAAATAGACAAAAGGGAAAATGCTATAGAAGTCCCCTCCTAACCGATAATGTCTGACCACTAGACTCAGAGGCCCTATGTGCCCTGTTACTGGTGGAACTGGGAATGGCTCCTGCTGAGTCCCCACCAGGCACACTAAGCAATGTCCCCCTGAGAGAACAGCAGGCCGAGCCCAGGCCAAACCACAGGGGGGCTGTCATCAGGAAGGAAGTGGCCACTGCAGTGCCACAGTTAGATCCTATCCCCGACCCTCCCATCCTGCCACTTACCAGGTGAACACCAGCTTTCCCTTGTGCTGCCTCTGCCGCGGAAGCTTGTCCCATGTCCCGTGGAATTCCCGGAGCACAGCTCCTCCCCTGGGCTCTCCCCACACTTCCCTTTCCCTTGTTCCCCTGACCACACAACCCTCAGACACAGGATGTCATATTTGAATTTTTTTTTTATTTTACAAGAATATAACATGCTGAGACAGGAAAAGGGTGAATGCATACATCATCCATATCTAGGAAACCAGCTCCATGCGTCAACAATAAATAAATATTTAAACGGTAGGAGTTCCTGACAAGGCTCCAAGAGGGTCCCAGCACATTCAGAGGTAGAGTCTAGTGGAGAGCCAGGATGCAACTCCTGCCGAGATTCTCCAATAGAGGCAAGTTGAAATCACAATAATAAATAACGGCAACAGCACCAACAACAATAACAAAACAGTATGTTGTGACAATTAGCACAGAACAATACAATATACTTAAATAATTTTCTCCTGGAGGGGCACACAGTGCAGAGAACAGTGTTGATTACCACGGGCCATAAGGGGCTGCCCTGGAGAGTTCAGTCCCCAACCCGGGTTCCCGCAGGAGGTCCCATGGTGGCATGTCTGTTTGGTGATGCCTGGAGGTGATCCCCCCTAGTCCCACCCTTTCAAGCAGTCTCTCTCCCCAGCATCACTCCCAGGTTCTGTATCTGGACAAGGGCAACAGGGATCCCTGTCCCATCTCTGCCAACCAGTGGTGCACCTCATGTCCACAGGAAAGAAACTCAAGGCTTGATTTCAATAGGACTTTCAGGAGCTGCCGAAAGATGTGTCTCCTATCATCCTTTTCTCCTTCACTCCAGACTGCCAGGCATGAGAACTGGACCAGCCGCGCCCAAGGAGGTCTCTCTGCTGTCCCCACCTTCAAGGGCAGCACAGAGCTCAGAGAGGGCACATCCCAGCAAGAGACCTCTTAGGATTCCCGCTTGCAGGTGGACCCTGCTACAAACACAGGATTGGGGCCACCTGCAGGAGGCCACCAGGAGCAATGATCACCCATGCACAAGATGCCTTCTCTTAAGACTCCCCACTCACAGGCCAGTGTTTGAGCTACAGAAAGTCTCTTTGGGGCAAGAGTCCCATCGGCTTGCTAGCCTTGATAAGATTGCAAGGCTGGACACAGGGGTGTTAAAGAAGTACAGAATAAGAGATCCTGGGCAGCTCAGAGGCAGGGGAGGAGGACACATGGGGAAGGCTCCACACCCTCATCCCCTTCCATGCCTGTCTGGGAATCAGGAAAACAGGATGTGTGACAAGTGATCAACAGGCAAAACAGCTCATCTGGGAGTCTTTCCCCCTCTCTATTCAAGTTTCCCTTTATCCGCATTTCCTGTGACAACTTGGAATGTTTCCTTCCCTGGTGAGGACAAGAGCTCATTCCTGAACCCTCTTCCCTTCCCTGGAGAGCCCCACACATTGTCACCAGCCCTTATCCACAGCTCCTGGGAGTGAGGGACCTTCTTAGGTGCATGGAATTGAGTGCCACAGTATCTGAAGGAGAGGTTGGTGCTTTCCAGGTAGGCTCCCAGGATGCCATTTTCCCTCACTGTCCTCTTGCACTTGCTTTGCAAGACCTGCCTCTGACATGGGGGTAGCCACCATAGGGACGGGTGACTCAAGCTCTCCTCCCGCTGGCTTGCTCGCTGCCACAGAGGCTCAGGTGTGTGAGGGCTCAGATGCACTGCTGCCAGCCAGCGACACAGAGGCAGCTGAGGCTTGGGCAGCCAAGTCCCGGTAAGCAGGTGACTTCAAGAAGCGCGGATAGGAGTCCTTCTCCATCAGAGTGCGTGTCTTCCCCTGCGCCACATCAAAGCACATGGCTGTGGCAGCCTGTAGGTTGGTCCTTGTCAGCTCTCGCGTCTCATGGTCTATGTTCACCTGTGGGATGGAGGGCGGGCACAGGGTGAGGGGGAGGAGGCTGGGCAAGTCAGGGGCCCGGCGGACAAGGGAAGGTTGGCCAGCAGGCTGGGCGTCAAGAACCTGGGGCATTCTGAGGCCAGTAATTTGCTTTTCAGCTCTGGGCCTGTCTCCAGTATGATCCATTGTCTGTCTTCTAATCTCTCAGAATTAGCATGGGGTTATATTAAGAATCTATTCAAATCTGACTTTTCACCCCTTCTTTTGGAGCCACCCTGGTTGAAGGCACCATCATCTCTCTTCTGAATTTGCACCAGCGGCTCCTAACTGGTCTCTCTACTGAAGCCTTCTAAAAGCTAAGTCAGGGCTGGGCAGACTGGCTCACACCTATTATGCTAGCACTCTGGGAGGCCAAGGCCAGAGGATTGCTTGAGATCAGGAGTTGGAAACCACTCTGAACAATTGCAAGACTCTATGTCTACCAAAAAAATAAACAAATAAGCCAGGTGTAACAGCATGTGCCTTTAGTCCCAGTTACCTGGAATGCTAAGGCAGGAGGATCACTTGAGCCTTGGAGTTTGAGGTTGCAGTGAGCTGTGATGATGCCACAGTGCTGCACTTTAGCAGGAATGACAGAACAAATGAGAGTCTTTCTCAAAAAGAAAGAAACAGAAGACCTCCATTGTCTTCCCAGAGGAAAAGCCAAAGTGCATGCCGGGCCCACACCTGGCCATCTGTCTGACCTCACCTCCTATTCTCTCTCTGTTCCCTACAGCCCCACTTGCTGTCCTATGACTACAACAGCCATGCTCTGGCCTTTGCACTTTCTATTTCCTACGTTAGAATGTGCTTCCTTCTGTCACTTCTTTTCTGCTCAATGACACCATATCAAGCAGCTCACTCCTTTCTTTTTCTAAAAACTAAACCTCACCTTCTCCCAGGCCATACCTCTGGTATTCCTGATCTTTCATTTCCTACTTTAGTTTTATCAGAGCTTCAATATATTGGCATATATTTGTTTAATTGGCTATTGGCACCTTGTTCCATTAGAATATAAGTTCCATTAAGGTAGGGACTTTGTTTGGTTTACTGCTATATTTGTGCCTTGAATGTAACTGGTGCTCAATGTATCTTTATGGAATAAGGTGAAATAAATAACAGTGGTCAGAAAATAAAATACAAAGCAAAAGCAAAGGCATTACTTTCATCTCTCCACCAGGTGGCCTTGTTTTTTATCAAATGCAGCTGCCCTGCAGAGCCAGCCAGGGGGAAAGCTGACTGAGTGGCAAAAGTGTTCACAGACCATGGCTGAGGCAGGTCAGCCAGTGGACTGAGCCAGGTTCCATAAGGTCCCTATGATGACTTTGCCTCCCCAGCTGGCAAGTGGGTTGAGTTTCTAAAAGGGAATTAATTTACAAAGGTGGTTTTCAGAAGCCCTAAAACCCACCAACACATCCTGTCCCATTGTGAATCTGAGGATAACACCTCAAGGAGCAGCCACAGAGCCTGGCTTTCCTAGTCTCTGTTCACAGAAGCTCCCTAGCCCTTGTACCAAATGAGGCCATTCTACTTCTAATCCCTGTCCTTCCCCTGCTGACTTCCCACTATCCCTGATTCTCAGCGGGGAAGGAGCAGGCAGGGCACGAAGGACTCATGGAACACGCTGGACTCTAACCTCTTTGGGAGCTTCACTGCAAATGAACTCCTCAAAGATCCGTTGAGCCCTGGAGGCCAGCTTGGTAGCTGATCGGATCTTCTTGAACTCTTCACAGGCCAGCCAGAACTCCAGGTTCTCCTCGCTGAACTCCGTCTTCAGGAAGGCATGAAAGGCAGCCACTCCAGCTGGGGTTGCGGGGAGAGAAGAGAAAACAGGTCAGACTGGGGGACAGCAGGGAATAAAAGCAGAAAGGACCGCGATTGCAGTTAATGGCTCTATTTTTAGAACATAATTTTCTTGAACAAGGACCTGGCTTTGTATTCTGAATAGAGGCTGGCACACTAGGAGATCGTTATTATCATTATTACTACCACTATTATTTTGCTCACGCTTTCGAGCACCCCTGGGCTGGCTCCAAAGCACATGAGTATCCTCGTGCCACCCACAGACAGACACAACAGGATCCTACTCACTTTTACTGTTCAGCAGCAGGTCGAATGACTCTTTCCACCCCAGCACATCTTCTGAGAAATTTCTACTAAAAAAAAAAAAGTAAGCCAAGATTTTAAAATTAAAAAAAAAAAATCAATAAGCATAGCACAAATCCTAGCCAGAACTCTAAGTTGCCTAATTCACACAGGCTTGCTTGGTGACTGTTGAAACTCACTCCTCAAACTCTTCCTTAGACTTATAATCAGCCGTGATGCTTTCTAGTGGACAATTCAGTCCCAGAAACTGAAGCCTAGCACCCTTTATCCTCAGTCAATATCTCTAAAGTTGTCCCTTCTCTGCCTCAAAACTGCTTCTCTTCCTTTGTCTCTCACAGCTTTGTTTTGTACACATTTCCAGGGAACCAAGAGCCTTATAAATAGAGATTTCATCTACCCATTACCCCAGAGTCTGGCAAACCTGATGTTCAATATGAAAGGGCTTCTAGACAAGGTGCATGCTAATGGAAGTTGTCACTAATAAAAACTTCAAGTCTTGGACCCTGTCCTAGCCCTGGATGCATGGCAATGACATTTCCAGATAAGAACGACACTCATGCTCTGTGTGCCATTATCTGTTACTGGATTTAGATCCCTGGAGTCACCTACCCACTCACTTATGAACCAACCAGCCACAGCAGACCAGCAACAAGTCCCCCTAAAATCTCCAGAAGGGGTGGCCAGGGTCACCTAACATGTTTTAGTTTCTCCTTTATTTTCCTTCTCATGACTCCTTTCCTAAATCTGACTCACTCCCCTCCAGAAGCTCTGGGCTGGTCAGCACAACTTACCTCTCTTTGCTGTGTTTGCTGCCCCACTCGAACTTGCCAACACTTCCAGTATCAGAGCCCAGCTCTGATTTGTGAAGAAAGATCCCCAGACGTGTCTTGAACTCTTTGGCTCTGAAAGACAAATCATGAGCATGAACATATTCTCTGTTTACTTGGCCAGTGCCAGTGTGCAGAAGTTTATGAGATCCCAGAAGAACTACTCTGCCTGGTACCACCTAAACTTCCTAGTATGGGCCCAATCCCTGTTTCTCTCATTATTAGTAGCGTGAACCTCAAAGCAACGACAGTTGACATTGAGCTGTGCCTTGGCAGGTCCTACACTTTGTGAGTTTTCAGTACCACATAGATAGGCTTTTTCCTACTGAAATCACACTGATCCGTCTTTGTGCTTGTTGATTAGCCGAAGACAAATCAGCATTCTCTAAGGTTGTCAGGAATACTTAAGGAACTGTATGGAAATTGACTCCTGCCTTCTTCTTTACCTTCTCCTTCCCAGCCACCAGTTCCAGTAAGGATGGGAAGCTATTGGGTAGCACCCTGGGAAGTAGGTATGCCCTCACCGGTAGGGCCCCCCAAAAACATCTCCCTGCCTTTCTCGGGGCAGAGGAGGCCGTGTAATGAAAACCAAGTGCCCGAGAACGGAGCACACTCAGTTCCGCCCCGCGATGCCTACATGGTCTTCCCGCCCCAGGGTCTCCGGCAGGTGTTTGGGAAAGACTGCAGTTTGTCAGAGGATGGGGACAGCGGCAAGCCCGGCCCTCTGCCTCCCTTCCCCTTGCTCCTGGCATCGGAACACGGGACATCAAGTTGGCCTCCACCACCTCTCCACTCAAGTCTCTAGCGCCCATCCTCCTGCCCATCCCGGTCCCCAAAAAGGGCAGCTCTGCTGCCTAATAGTTGATGGGACTTGGACTGCTCTTCTGGGCAGCTGGACAAGCTCCTCTTACCTCTCCAGACAGGTAGTGGGGAAGGCGGCAAAGGTGCGGCACATGGCTGCGGGCACAGGGCAGCACGTGGTGAGGAGGATGGTGGCGGGCTCCGGTGGGCCCCGCGAGCTCAAGGGGGCAAGGAACGGCAGCTGCAGGCGCTAGAGAACCGGGTTAGGGTTTGTCAGCCTGCAAGATCCCAGCCGGCGCTGCCGCGGCTTTTATTCTCTCGGAGAGGGCGGGCGGGCTGGGCGCTGCTGACCAATCGGAGGACCGGGCCGGGCGCCTCAAGGACGGAGGCGGGGCCCGGAGCCCCACGAGGCACGGGCCGCCGCACCACCACCGCCAACTGTCCCAGCAGGGGGCCTGAGCACGCGGGGCTGCCCCCTCCTCCAGGCTGCAGCCAGCGAGGGAAGACAGAAGTGGCGCAGAGACGGGTCGTGCACACTCAGTTTAGTAGGAAAAAAACCCGCCGAGCTCGAGTAAAGGCAGGAAAGCAACGCAACGGCGTCAGGCGGGTTTGCGTGGGGGTGATGGGTCTGGGAGGCACACGGGGCATCGGTCACAGAAAAATCTGAGCCTGTTGGGTTCTAAAGGACAAGGAGCACAAGGTACAACCCGGGCAAAAAACGCATCATGATTACACTAACAACTACCGTTTACTGTGCTCCTACCCGGGTGTACGTAGGGCTGCGTAAGGTCCACAACAGCATCATGTTAGAGGGAGGAAAACTGAGAGTAACAAAGCTAACATCAGGCGCGGTGGCTCACACCTGTAATCCTAAACCTCTGGTAGGCCAAGGCAGGAGGACAGCTTGAGCTCAGGAGTTGGAGACCAGCCTGAGCAAGAGACCCCATCTCTACTAAAAATAGAAAAACCAGCTAAGTGTTGTATCCAGCACCTGTATACCCAGCTACTTGGAGCCTGAGGCAAGAGGATCTCTTGAGCCCAAGATTTTGAGGTTGCTATGAGCTATAAAGACATGGCAGGGCGGTGCCTGTGGCTCAGTGAGTAGGGTGCCTTCCCCATATACCAAGGGTGGCAGATTCAAACCTGGCCCTGGCCGAACTGCAGCAAAAAAATAGCCGGGCGTTGTGGCGGGTGCCTGTAGTCCCAGTTACTTGGGAGGCTGACAAGAGAATTGCCTAAGCCCAGGACCTGGAGGTTGCTGTGAGCCATGAAGCCATGGCACTCTACCAAGGGCGACAAAGTGAGACTCTGTCTCTAAAAAAAAAAAGACATGGCATTCTACCCAAAGCAACAGTGTGAGACTCTGTATCAAATAAATAAATAAAAATATGATTAAAAAATAAGAAAGCTAAAGAGATATGAGTTGGAAATAGTAGATATTTGGGGGGAGGGGTGACGATTTTATTGTACACCTACTGTGTGCTAGGTGCATAACCTAAGCCTCGGGTAAATAACTTGCTCAAATATATTCACTTAGTAAATATCAGTGCTAGAATTCCAATAGCAACATACCTTGCTCTTTTTTCCAGTGCCCAAAACAAAATCCCACCCACTCTGTGGCTGGTTAATGATCATGGGTTTAAGCAGTTGCTAGCTCAGTGTGTCCATCTCTGAGATAAAGATACCCTGCCTCTCTTATAGCCTTCCCAGGAAAGTGGTACTGCCTCCCCTAATGCCTTGCTTTCCTTATCTCTAAGAAGAGAAAAGTGATCCACTTTTTTCATAAGGTTGTTGCAAGGACTAAGGAAGTCAATTTAGTTTGAGTTCTCCAGGAAATAGACTCTGAGGCAGAGAATGGCTTGCAGGAGGTTTACTGGAAATGGAAGGATGCCTTTTTAGACATCTGTGTTTCTCAGCACAGGCCTTTATCCACATGACAAAGTGGTCTGCCTCAACCCCGTCAGTGGGACATTCTGCTGGAGGCCTTGGTCAGGCCCGGTGACGGTCCTTGTTTCACCTGGCGGTGCTCCTGCCCCAAGGCACATTTTTACTGCACAGTTGCCAGGTGTGGGTGGGGGTGTCTGTGACACAGTTTTTCTCCAGTGGGCATTCTCTCCCTCAGTAACACTGTGTGTTGGAGTCCGTCTGGAGATGGTCATATGATAACAATAATAGTCATTACTCAGACAATCTCCTCAAACCTTCCCATCCTTTCTGCATCCCTGTGAATAGGCCAGAGGAGGTTTTAAATTTCCATTTTGCATACATGCTACCAAACATCCATGCCTGAGGTGGCCTTAGTGAGTGCACTGGAATTGAAAACAGCTGGAAACTGAGCCCTCTCTCCTGGTTCCTGAGGTAGTATTTTCTCCTGTTCCACAAAAGAAGCAAAAGAAACAAAGGGATTGATGAGCCGGTGCAGTGTGCACAGAAAGGCAAATCTGAGAGCACAGAGCTCCCCGCTCAAGATGAAGAACCCTCTCCTAGTTCAACCTGCCTCTCGGTTGCCATAGTTACCTCTTCAGGTTTCCAGGCAGAAACTTTTTGAAGTTCACGATTTATCCCAAATTCTCTTCCCAGCAGGTTGGTTCGTATCTCCAGTTTCAGTAATGCTAGATGACGTGACAGTTACTGTAAATCCAGCAGGTTGAGCTCACTTGTGAATTGCACTGGTTTTAATAAAACCTGACCTCATTTTTGTCCAGCACGCCCCCACTGCAGCTGTGATCTCTTTAATGGATGGGCGAGTGGGGACACAGCTCTGCGTCCTGGGTCATCTGGAATCAGCAAAGCTGCAGTCAGGATTAAATGTCGCACATGTTCCAGCCACAATGCCTTTCATCTCCCTCAGCCCACTGACCCTCAGCACCACCCTTTCCATGAAGGCAGAAGTCCAGACAGGAGCTTTGTCTACTGCAAATGGTTAGGGGAAAAGGAAAACACTGCCTTGATGGCTCATTCAACTCAGATGATCCCCAGAGTATTATTCTGAAGCCTCCAAATTCAAACATCAATCTACCTATAAATATTTTATAAGAATTTACTATATTCCCAAACTGGTGGAGAAGCAACAGCTTTTAAAGCTCTTCCTTGGCTTCAAGGACCTTATAATCTAGCTGAGGGAACAGAACAATGTACATGATGGGGAAAGGGAAAGGAAACTGCTGTTTGTGGCTGGCTCAGATGTCAAGGGAAGAGGCTGATCAGAGCAGGTTGGCAGGATTGAAAAGAAGCAGTGAGAAGGTTTTAGCAGCCATAGAAGCTGGTGAGGGTTAGATGCAGGACATGGAGGAAGAAACTTGCTTCAAGAGAGAGAGAGAGAAACAGCTAGGAGAAGCTGTAGTTTGGGGCAATGGCAGAGGTGCAGAAAGACTTTGGAATTCTTTAAATACTGTCAGAGGCATTTGGCCTTATGGGGCATGATTGGAGACCACTTTTAGCTTTAGGAGTATGAAGTTAGCAGGGGCAACACGTATCTGGATGCATCTGGGTGAGTGAGAATGCAGCAATCACCTCCAGCAGAAGTGAAATAGGCAGTCCGTGGGGACGTTTCCCTGCCAGGTCATGTAGGGATCTCTGGGCACCCTCTCTTCCTGGGCAGGAGAAGTTGACCCAAATCCAGCCTAGGTGTAGGAAATGACTGCTTTCCCTGATTATCCTTTAGGGCTCTGGGGGCAGCTCACTTTGCTGCTTTATTAGTCCTGTCTGGTTTCTTCTCTTCTTCCCTCCCTCCCTGTCAGGCTGGGAGGATAATGCCTGGACTCTTCTGTGTGGCATCTGAAACTCTAACCATCAGGTCTCACATCCTTCACCTCACAGCCTTGATTCCAGCCAAACTCAGCAATTAGCAGGTGCATGGGTGCCATTCAGCCTTAACCTACAAACCCAGGGCATGAGATTCTCTTGGCCTGAAGGTCCCTTCCCTCCCTGCACTACACATTTTAAAATATTTTTTAGTAAAATAATTTTATTTATATGTATTGAGATATAATTTATAAATATAAAATGCACAGATCTTAAATGTATAGTTTGATGAATTTTGGCAAATATATACACCCATGTAATCAATACGCAATCATGGTACAGAATACATCACGCCCCTATGCCCCTTCCTGCCAATAACTCCCCAAAACAGAGACAACCAATAGACTGAGTCCTTGTTTCAATAGACTTCTTTGAAATCTAGCTCAAGTACCTTTTCTTCCCTTATACCTCCCCTAAAACACCCCACCTCACCTCCCCGCAGAGTTGACCAGGCTCTTCTCTGAGCCATCCCTTGTACCTTGTTCAATCCTCTACTGTCCTGAACTCAGTCTTAGAATTAATTTGCAATCTGTTTCCTCTGTGAGCTCCTGAAGGGTGAGGACCATTGTCTTAGTCAGCATGTGATAAATGTTGACTGAATCCATGGCGCATATTTCAACACAAATAATAAAAGCTAGTATGTATTGAGCATTTAGTATGTGCTGTGCTCTATTCTGTGTGATTTGACCCAAAGTATCTCTTTCAGTTCTCACAATTACACTCATAAGATGGGTAATATATTGTTCTCATTTTCCGTTTTAGTGAACCGAGGCAGAGATGGGTTGAGGAGCTTGCCTATGGCCACAAAGCTAGTGAGTGGTCCAGGTGGTTTTGATCTCAGATAGTCTGACTCCAGAGCCTGTGTTCCGGAGCATACACCATGTCAGCTTGCTGTGCAGTATTTTCTAGAACTCAGAACTGGCTCACTGTGAGAAAAATGAACCACATCTTTAGGGAAAAATGGCAGATGATGACAACTCACCCTTCCGTGTCCTGTAATTCTGTTTTCTTGTATCCTCTCCCTACCCCTCTTCTTTACTCATTTCATTCCTCTCTCTCCATTCACATTTTCCACTTTGTGTCTTTGCCCTTAGCCATGATTACGTCACTGGCTCTGGATTTTTCTGTTTCTTCACTTCCCAGTCCTGTATGTATTCAGTTCCCCAGGGTGGCTGTGGAGAGACCCTTTCTCTGCTAAAGTCCCTCAGTTGACATCTGAGCTTTTATTTGTCTTTGGAGGAAAATTCAGAGTTCAGCTGTTTTCCCTGCTACCCTGTGTTTTTCCATCCCTCTTTGCTTGGGGAAGATCCAGGCCCCCACCTGGAAGAGGGCCAAGGTACAGCCTAGGGAGTCAGCTCTGCAGTTCCCAAAGTCCTTGGGATGTGTTGGACCTTAAGGACCTTTGTCTCTCCCCCTTCTTCCTGGGACCTGACTGCTGGTGGATGCCACCTGGTGTTTCTGCTTTCTTGGTCCTTGCATGCTGGCTGACCCTTTCAAAGGCCCAGAGATTGGTATTTTGTGGCTTCCAGACACATGTGGATTTGTTTGCCTGGTTGTAAGCACTCAACTCTTTGGGAAGACTCTACAAATGGCCTAACTGTTGAGTCAAGGGGAGAATAGGGATTTAGAACAGAGAGGAAGCATTGTTTTGCTGTCCAATTGCACATACGTGTCTGTGTGTATGTGTAGGGGCAGGGAACTGAAAGACCCTCAAGAGGAAAACCTCTATAAGTAGCTGTTTAAGTCCCAGCCCACCCACTCTCATTTCTGGGGAAAGAGCAAATTGGACTATCCCTGGTTCCAAAGACACTCAGCATGCTCTCCCAGCTAGAAAGCTGCCTTTAAGATATGGGTGCTTCTTTGGGCCTAAAATAGCTTCGAGGCACTAAATCGTGGTGCCTAACACACTGTCTGGCACAGTATGAGTGCTCATGAAATAAGGCATAGGAATGAATGAATCCCACTCTATGCATGCTCAGTACCCTTGGAGTTTCACTGTCAACCCCACCTCCCCAGAATTCTTAGATTCTAGGTGCTCTCAGTCACACTTCAACCAGATAACATCCTGAAAGTGGATTCCAGACAGGCTGGGCTCTGCAGTAAAACTTATTACTATGCGCCCCCCACCCCCGACGTGGCCCTTGTCCTATGGCTTGCGGAGTCTCCAACACAGACCAAACTAGGGCAAAGTCAGGGAAGGGTCAAGCAGACATCAGCAGCTCCAGAGCCCAGCTCCAAATGGAAACAAGGCACAAAACACACACAGTACTTGTGCCAGCTGTCCCACCCCACCCCACCCCCGAAGGCCTTTACTGCAAAAAGCCCCCAGCACATCTCACCAGCCTCCTCCCTCCCCCTGGGTATTTCAGAGGCATGTGCCAGGGAGATGCTGTAGCCAACCCCACTCTGTGGTTGACAATAAGGTTTCAGCTGACTCTGACTCTGACCACTAATGCCTGGCCCTGCACCAGGCCCTGTCTTAGAAAAAGAAGAACTACCGTGTTTAGGTCTGAGTGCCCTACAGGCATTAGCTCCATGGATGGGGAAACAGATGTCAGTCAGTCAGTAGGTAAGTACTCTGCCCACAGTGGCACGCCTAGGAAACAGGGGCGCCAGGATCGGAACCCAGTTCTGCTAAGGAGGTTCAAACCCAGGGCTGCTCAAGACCATGTCGCCTGCCTCTGAGCAGCTCTCCGACTGGACCCTGGCTGCCACATCAGACCACATCTCCATACTGTCCAAGTCAGGGATTTTTAGGGGCTTTTGTAATCCACATGTGAGACATAAAGACCCCAGGAAAGCAAACCCCAACATGTGAGCATGACACACACATGTGCATACATGTGCAGAGATGTTAGGTCAGAGGCACAAAAGGTGCTTGGCCATCTCTGGGGACTCAGGGACCTGTCCTCTATGCACCCCCTCACCCTCCTTTGAATCACCTCCCACAAGTCCCCAGGTCACTAAGTGGACTGAGCCATGGGGGTGGAGAGGGACCTACTCCAGGGCCACAAAAGAAAAGCAGTTTTATAGGAAACGAGAGGCTCAACAAGGCACCAGCACTAGCTGTGCTGAGGTTGACAAGTTGTAAGGGAACGTGCCTCTCACAATGCGCCCACAACACCTGAGCAGAGGGAGAAACGTGGTTAGATGTGTGAGCAGCTGGGAGGCTGGGCTGGCAGAGCTGGGGGGTGGGGAGGAGGGCAAAAGAAAGCAACAGGAACAGGTGGTCCTTTCACCAGCTCCCAAGCCCTCAGCCCCTGACACAGCAGCTGTCCTAGAAACAGGCCCAGGTGGACAGAGGGAAGAGCACAGCAGGGGGTGCTTAGTGTTTTGTAGAGAAAGAAATGAGCTCTCCCTAATGGGCCCCACATCTGAGCAGGGGGAACACGCGGTGAGCTGTGTGACTGAGCTGGGTGAGCCACTCCTCCCCCACCAGCCGTCTGGCTGTGCCTTTCTAAGTGTGGCCACAGAGGAGCCTTCTGGATGAAAATCCTCAGGCTTCCCAAAGCCCCAGGCTGCCGTAAGAGCAGCAATAGTCACTAGCTATTAGGGAGCAGCTCCTCTGAGCTCGACATTGGTGGTTAGTAAAGTCCTCACTTGAACATCTCATTTAATCCTCACACTAACCTCTGAGGAAGGTGCTGTGACTGTTGTTTTACAGATAGGGAAACTGAGGCACAGAGAGGGAAATTTCAGAAGAGCAGTGCTATGATTTGATAATGGGTCATCTGACTGCAGCGTCTATGTCATTAGTTATTTATTCTGCAGATGGCCCCCAGCCCCAGCGCCCAGATTCCCAGAAAGTGCTTTCTGCCATGAGTTCTGAAATGCTCACATCCCCAGCTCCAAGAGGATTTGTGAAGTGAATGTGTAACCTTCTCTTAGAGCGCAATCTAGTCTTCACTTCTTGAAAGGAATCAATGTACAGAGGAAAAGGACTTCCAGCTTCCTAGCTACAGTTTACAGAGGGTCACAGTGCTATCACTCTCGACAGTTTTTGACTCTGGGACACTCTCTTAACCTAAAACATCCCCCTCTGGAATAATGGTACTTCACTTATCCTGCAACTACCAAGACCTCGCCTAAAGTTTGGAATTTCACACACGTGAGTTCACTTAAGTCTCAGAGGATCCTGCCTGATAGACGTGGCCACTATGGCTCTTCTCCCTCCACCATGGCTACTCCTTTTGTCTCCTGTCTGTCAGAGCAATGTAAGTACTGCCCGGAATTGTGCCTGGACTCTTTTCTCTTCCCACGCTGCTGCCTGTACCAGAGTCAGGCAACTACTGGCTATGTCAGCGGTTCTCAACCTGTAGGTCGTGACCCCTTTATAACAATGAACATACCACCTGCATATCAGATCCTCACATTACGATTCATAACACTAACAAAATTACAGTTATGAAGTAGCAACGAAAATAATTTTGTGATGGGGGTCACCACAACATGAGGAACTGTATTAAATGGTTGCGGCTTTAGGAGGCATTAGGAAGGTTGAGAACCACTGGCCTATGTAGATGGTTCCCAAACCTCTCTCTCTGGTCCCTACTAGAACTCCAGACCCGTATTTCTGCCTGTCTATTTGATGTCCCTATACTTAATTTGTCCAAAATTAGTTCAATGTCTTGTACCGATCACCACATTTGACTAGATCAGTGGCCTTAATTAATGGCATTAATACGTCTATTTGGTTGGTACTGAAGGAAATCTAAATCATCATCAATGATCCCCCACTTCATTATATTTCCAATCAGTTTCCAAGTCCTATCTACTCTAGAATGTTCTAGACCTCTAGAATGTTCTCCCTCATCCACACAACCCCTGTTATCACCCTTTCACATCCTAAACCACCTTCTGCATCTTACTCATCCTACCTAGTCCGATGTCAGGTAAAGGTAAATCAGAGCATGCCATCCCTCTTTCAAAGACTCCAGCATCTCACTTCCCCAAGGGTCACATTGAAACTCCTATCAGGACTGTCCAGTTCCCTCACAGTCTGGTTCCAACCAGTTGCTTCCACTTCCTCTTGCAGCTGCTCCCCAAACCCCTGTCTTGGTCACACTCAACCACCTTTCCCTATAAATACTCCCAGTTGTCATTAGTTAATCCCCTTGCCTTTGAACACACTGTTGCCACTTATCTGGGATGATCTTCATCTTCTGTCCAATCAACCATTTATACCAGACAAGAACCAACTCAAAATTCACCTCTTTGAATGTCCTCATTTTTAGAAAATGCATATTGAAATGTTTAGCAGTGAACACCACTCACCTTCTTTCAAATCCTTCATATATGTCTTTGTCTATTTATTTGTATATCAAGAGAGATCAAGTCAATATGGCAAATACTAACAATAGTTGCATCTAGGTAATAGTCATTGTAACCATTTTTCAGCTATTCTGCATAAATAGCTGAAATTTTAATAATAAAAGGGGGGTGGGGAGCTTTAAAAGGCATCCTCCTTGCCCCCTGACAACGTGAATTACCTTTCTCTGTTTCCCTAATATTGTGTATTTGTCAACAAACTTATCACATTTTATTGTACTTATCCATCCTGTGCTTAGACACTTTCTCCTATGCACTGTGCCAAAGCACAGTGGCCACATATAGTAGGCACTTGACAATTGCGTGAATGAATGAATGCCCTCTCCTAAGAGGCTGGACTTGGGGAGCAATTGCCACAGGAATAGCAAGTCACTGGGTTACCACACACTGCCCCTATGCGCTCCCTTCTGAGACACATGGGTGCTCGTGAGTGCAGGAAAGCACTACAATAAACTAGCTATGTACAGAATGACAGCGTGGCTTCACACTCTGGCGACTGAGCCTCTGTGACTGGTTCTGTGATGAACTAGTTGTGTGACCATGTGCAATCACTGAACTGGCTGTGCCCAGTTTTCTCACTTGTGAACAGGAAGTCCGTCCTAACGTAACCAACCAAAGGAGGAAAGGGTTTGAAAGTGCCCTAAGAAGTCTAAGATGTTATGCGAACAGTGCAGCAGCATTTTTCTTTTAGTTATTAAAATAAGCAAGACTTTGCCCTGACTGTGAAGAATTCTGAGTCACTCAGTGTTGGGGGGGAGGGGCGATGCTGCCTTAAAGGATGGAATTTCCACCCAGCCTGTGGCTGGAGCCTCATTCTCTCTCACCACCCCCCCCCCCTTTCCCTTTCCTCTGACCAAGTGACAACTGCTGGGAAACAGACAGGACTGGGAGTCTTAAAATAGAGCGGCAAATATCTGCGGCTGGCTCACAGTCCTGGAGTGGGGGTGGGTTGCACCATCAGTCAGTTTGCGCAGTACACACACACACACACAGCCCTCTGCTCTGGAAGAGACAAGGCCGTGGAAAAAGAAACACATGGCTTCCAGAGAAAAGCAGTCATCCAGGAATGCCATGTTTGGGTTGGCTGCCCACCGGGTGAGAAGCTCTGCTCTGATGTTCCTTTGTGCTCCACAGCCTGGGGCTCCCAGGAGCAGTTCTTCCTGGAAGCACTGGCAGCCCCACTGGCCCCAGAAGGCTGGGGGAAGATGGGGAGACGCCGCTGGGGGATTCTCCATGACTCAGTGGTTTTAGAGAAGCTCAACTTCCTAGGCTCTGAGCGCCAGGTTAGGGATGTTTATGTAACAAAACATACAGCATAAAATGCTCAGAAGTAGAGCATCACCTTGAAAATTGGACCCTTAGTTCTGTGACCCAACAGACACAAAGTTACAAGGTGGGAAACTTTCAGCCTGACCCTGGGGAAAAGGTCACTCCCAGAGTGTTGGAGGTTCAGGTGATGGGAGGAAGATCTTAAAACCCTGGAAAACAACAGTTATTCTTACCTGTGAACGTGATGGGCCAGGAGCTCTTCACATATAATAACTCATTTAATTCTCACAACCACACATAAGAGCAGTTCTATACAAAATGGCAGAGCCAAGGTTCAAAGCCAGGCGGCGAGGCCCCAGCACCTGGCGCCTTAACCCTGCACTCTGCCAAGCAAGTCCTGGGATCCTGGCAGGTGAGGACAGCAGAGAGCCCACCCCCCAATTTAGCTCGCTTTCTGGAAGGGAAGACAGATAATGAACAAGCTTCAAATTGGCAAAATAATTACCAGGGGTGAGTAACACCATATTGGAAGACAGTGCAAGAGAGAATTACTTTGGATAAGAAAGTTTGGGAAGGGGACTGATCTAGTTTCTGTAGATAAGAACAGAAATGGACTTTCTCCTAGTTAAAGGGGGGGGGGAAATTATGTAAGGAGTCTAGGGTCGCCCTAGAATTTTCAGGGAGTCTCAGAACACAGACTAGGACAAAGGGAGGCTTGGCAACTAAAAACCGCTGCCCAAAACCACTCTGATGAGGACCCAACAGGTGCTACAACTCCACAGCCAGTGTGGGAACTCCCCAGACCGTGGCAGGCTCTGCTGAACCAGGAACCGGATGCGAAGCAGCCACAGCTGCCCACAAAGTGGATTCTCCACCCCTTTTCTTTGCATCACCACCTCCTGGATGTGCACAACTGATGCCCCGCTGCTTGTGATGCAAAGTTCCAACTTATGCCTCGGCATACGCACAGAGGCTGAGTGTGCAGACCAGTCACACGGCAGGGGGTGGGGGAGTGGGGCCTGACGATCCATCTGCTCTTTACTGAAGCTCCTCCAAATACACACAACACAATTTGGCTGATGCAGTCTTTTCTCTTTCTCCAATGGGATTTCAGCTTCGCTTCCAATAAAAATAATAGCTACTAATTGTGAGTGCCTATTATATGCAAATCCTTCACAGAAGTAAGCCTGACTACCCCCTCACAAGGTAATTACTCTCTCCATTTTCATATGCAGAATCTCAGGCTTAGAGAGGTTTGGAATTTTGTTCAGGCTCTCTGAATGGTTAGGAATTTTGTTCAGGCTCTCTGAATGAAGAAATAGGAGAGCCCAAATTTGAACTCAGGTTTGTTATGCTCTCAAGAGCACACATCCCCTTCTCAAGGGGCTGGGGGAGTGTCAGGAAAGCCAGGCAAATGGTTGGCACAGAAGTGACTCCTGCTCCTGAATCCCAGCCAGGATATGTGGGGTCAGTACAGGTGCACTCATTCAGGATTTACAACAAGAGGCTTCACAGCCCCTCACCCTACCAGCCACCTACTCCCCCCTCCCCACATCCTGAGCCCCCAGGGAAGATGAGCTTTAGGAGGCCATTTGGCTCCTGCAGTGTCAAGGCAGAACCCCCACCCCTCTGGCTCTTAGCCCAGGAGGCCTCCTTAAAGGCCCCCAGGGTTCTACACTGCTACGGGCAGGGCTCACTTTTGGTTACTATAGCTCCATAGGAAAATTTGAAGTCAGAGAATGTCATTCCTCCAGTTTTGTTCTTTTGGGGTGGGATGGTTCTGGCTATCCTAGGCCTTTTGTGGTTCCATATTAACTTTAGGATTCTTTTTTCTATTTCCGTGAAGAATGTCATTGGTATTTTAACGACAATTACTTTGAATCTGTATGATTACAGAGAGTGGGTAGTGTGGACAGTTTAACAATACTAATTCTTCCAATCCATGAGCATGAAATATCTTTCCATTTTTTTGTGTGTCCTCTTGAATTTCTTTCATCAGGGTTTTATAGTTTTCATTGCAGAGATCTTTCACTTCTTTGGTTAAGTTTATTCCCAGGTATTTTGTCTTATTTGTAGCTATTACAAATGAGATTACTTTCTTAGTATCTTTTTTCAGGTCATTTGCTGTTATGTAGAAATGCCAGTGACTTTTGTGTGTTGATTTTATAATCCTGCAACTTTCCTGAATTTGTTTATCAATCCTAATAGTTCTTTTGTGGAGTCTTTAGTCTTCTCTTGATATAAGATCATATCATCTGCAATCAGGATAATACAACATCTTCCTGTCCAATTAGGATGTCCTTTATTTCTTTCTCTTGTCTGACTGTTCTAAACTAGAACTTCCAGTACAATGTTGAATAACAGTGGTGAAAGTGGACATCCTTGCCTTGTTCCGGATTTTAGAGGAAAGGCTTTCTGTGTCCCCTAAAATGGGGGATTTTGTCAGAGAATAAAGAAAGGATAGAAAGGCAGAGGTAGTGAGGATAAATATGAATTTCTAGACTTTTCAATTACTGATTAACTGTGGGCTACTCGGCCAGCCTTTCAGGACTCACTTTCTCCCTTTGAAATATGGGGCAGAGATTCTTTTGTGTATTTCATAAAGCTGTTATGAGATTTTAATGAGGCTCTCTATTTAAGGCCCTTTGAGATAAGCACAAAGTATTATTGCACTGCAGTCTGTGTACGTCTATGAAGAGAGAAGCATCTCACCTCTGGGTATGATGGAGAGGTTGCTGCCCCCACTTGCTAAGTGCCTTCCCCTGGGCCAGGTTTCTATTTTTCCCCAAAATGCCAATGCCTGAGTCATTCCTAGCAAGGAGCATTGGTATTGCTTCAGTCACAGTTTCCCCCAATCCACAGGACAAGCAAAATGGCTATAAGGTTGAAGACTCTGTCTTTGACTGCTGCTGGAAATCTACACAGAAGTGTTTCCCCTGGCAGCAGACAGCTGCTGTGTGAGGTGTGAATCAAACATGCAAACCTCTGGAGATTTGTCTTTTGCTTCTCTGAGACACAACTTAGCACAATTGCTGAAAATATGGTGACACATTGCCTCAGCACTGGGGCTCACAGGGAGATGGAGGAGGGAAGGGGGAGCTGCTTCTCACCACTGCTCTGGAGAGAGTCCAGTCCTTTTCAGCGTCCTCCGAGTGCCTCTTTATACCCTGCCTTTCTAATACTGTCAGACACTTAGTCCTAGACACAAGTTTGGGACTGTGATTATATCTCCAGAGACACTGGGGCCTTGCATAGAGACCCCGGGATAGGGATTGGCCAGGAAGTGAGCTCCATTCTCCCATCATCTCTCCCATGATCACTTGACTTAGGGACACAGTCCATGTGTGTATCCACGTGCACACTCATATGTGATTCTTTTTTTTTTGAGACAGAGCCTCAAGCTATCACCCTGGATAGAGTGCTGTGGCATCACAGCTCACCGCAACCTCCAATTCCTGGCCTCAAGCAAGTCTCCTGCCTCTGCCTCCCAAGTAGTTGGGATTACAGGCGCCCGCCACAACGCCCGGTCATTTTTTGGTTGCAGCCATCATTGTCGTTTGGCAGGTCCGGGCTGGATTCGAACCTGCCACCTCAGGTGTACGTGGCTGGCGCCATAGCCTGTTGAGCCACAGGCACCGAGCCTCATATGTGATTCTTAAACTAAATTCTCCCTAGAAATGCCAACAGTTTCAGCTGCATTTGTTTCACTTTCCTGTTGGAGGGTGGCTGAGTCCCTGATGATGTGACTGTTATGATGCAGGGTGGAAATGTTATTCAGTCTCCTCCGATGCTGGATACAGGCTAGACCAGAATATAGAGGCTGAGCAGCCAGGGAGCCTGAAATGCTCATTCAGAACTGCCGCGTTTGGAACCTAAGCATTTGTTTTATGTCATTGTGATATGTAACACTTGGCATTAGTTTATATGCAAATTGCACATTCCAGTTATGACACCTCAGTCCACAAACTACTCTTTTCTTCATTTCTTATACCTTAACCTGATTTCTTAATCAGAGCACTCATTCTGCGGACTGTAAAAGAGGCAAAAAACAAAACAAAACAAGAGTTCAGACCTTCCCAAGGTACCTCTTCATGGGTGGTACCAGGGTTATGAGGCTTTATTAGATACAGAGGCACCAAGTACTGGATGTGAGTGTCCCTCTGGTCTTTGGTCTTCTGTCCACTCAGGTTTCTGCAGAGACAGCCAGTCCCTATCTACTTGTCTCTAGGGTCCAGGAGATCTCTGCTACATTGTTACTTCTCTTGGTGAAAAGGAATCTTTCGCAGGACTGTTTATAAACCTCTGGC
This sequence comes from Arctocebus calabarensis, assembly GCA_963573935.1. Classification (NCBI taxonomy): domain Eukaryota; kingdom Metazoa; phylum Chordata; class Mammalia; order Primates; family Lorisidae; genus Arctocebus; species Arctocebus calabarensis. The sequence goes on from CAUYON010021054.1 coordinate 27,990, forward strand.
CCTCCACCAACCACTCCTCTCTAGTATCCTGCTGACACCTCTCCAAAACAGGACAAGGCCCCTTTGGTTTTGATAATTCAGAAGCTGTTTATTCCTTCCAGTCCCAACCCAAATGGAATCCCCTGCCAATGGAGAGACCAAGCCACTCCTAAGAGAAGACTTATAGGTGTTGACATTCAGAGTTTCCTATGGAGAAAAGCTCTAAAAGTCTTGCTCATAAACACAGACCTCCCAAGCACATTCTAAGCGCCCTCCTTGCTTTTACATGTGAGTGAACAACCAAGGATCACCAGACTTTTGAGTGCAGCCTCAAACTTGAAGAAAGAGCTTACAATAAATAGTAAAATAGAGCCTAAGAGAAACAGAAACAGTGCAGGGAACAGAACACAAGGTAAACAAATCAAAACAACAAAACAAAACAGTAATATATCCTCAGGGAAATAGGAAAAAATATTGGAGCCATAAAATGAGAATGAAATTTTGTTTTCTAGGGAACAAAGAAAAATTAGAACTTCTTGGAAATTAAAAATATGATTAAAAAAAAAATAACCAACAGCCGCCTCCCCGCCGTGGCCCTCCACCGTTCTCGTGCCTCTGCGCCCCTCCTCCTCTAGGCGCTCGGAGGGCCCAGGGCCCGCGTGAGGCAGATCAAGATCAAGGCTGGTGCAGTGAAGCGATTGGTCAAAGAGACAGTGATGTTTGAAAAGGAAGCGAGGCAACAAGAAGAAACGATTGAAAAAATGAGAGCTGAAGATGGTGACAATTATGCTATTAAAAAGCAGACAGAGATCCTGCAAGAGTCCCGGAGGATGATTCCAGATTGCCAGCGCAGATTGGAAGCTGCGTATATTGATCTTCAGCAGATGTTAGAAAGTGAAAAAGACTTGGAAGAAGCTGACGAATATAAAGAAGCACGTTTAGTACTGGATTCAGTGATGTTAGAAGCCTGAAACTTTTCCGTACAGGGTGTTTTTTTGCATAAAATCCTGGGGTCCATTCTGTTTTTAACCACTGCTGTGTTCAAGTAGTATGAGAAAGTGATTCTTTTTAGGAGGTTGCAAATATTTTATCTTTGCCTGTTTAATGTGTCAAATAAATGAAATCATCTAATAGAAAAAAAGCCAACAAAAGTATAAAAAGACAATTTTGAGGAAATCTGCCATAAAGTTAGAGAGAAAAAAATAAAGAATAGGACAGTAGGAAAGAACAAATAAGAACATAAGTTGACAAAACCAAAAATTTTGGTTTCTAACTAATAGAAATATCTGAACGAAAACACTGGAGAGGAAATGATCAAAGAAATACTATAAGCAAACAGTCCCTAAAGTGTCGGCCTCCAAACTCACAAAAGCTACCAAGTGCTCATAATGAATGTAAAAAGCCCTATATCACTATAAATCTAAAACCCTGGGATACAAAGGAGATCCTAAAACTTTAGAGACCAATGGATGGGAAAATGGAAAACAGTCTACAAACAATGAACAAAGGAATCAGGATGACATCATTCTTCTAAACAATAACATTGGAAGCAGAAGACAACGCCTAATAACACCTCAAAAGTCCTACGTGGAAATGATTTTCAACCTGTGAGCAGAGAATGAAGATGTTTAGTCAGATAAATCTCAAAAAGTTATATCTCTTTCTTAGACAGCTAAGAAAGGAGAACACATTCTCTACACAAGAAAGAGGATGGGGTGGAAGTTAGAAATCAGGAGACAAGAGAGAGGAGAAAGGAATTCTCGGGGAGTTGGTAAAGGGAAGAGCAGGTGACCAGCTGACCTAGAGAACCATCAGTCGTCAGAGAGCTCCAGGAGATGTGTCTCAGAGAGAAAAAGTGATCTGGCGGGCTGGACAATGTGGAAATGTTACGGAACTGTGTTTCACAGAGTTATGGGAACATGTGGGAGGAATTCGGTGCTGATACAACATTAAACAAATGAAAATTAGACTATTATTTCCAGGGAAAAATGATGCAAGGATATGTCATTAAAATATGTTAGTTGGCTTAACAGTAAACAATATATATACAATCTTTGATAATAAAAGCTTTGTTAACCAAAACTTGGGGAAGTAGGGATGCTAGGAGAAGAAAAGAGGAAAACGTACGTGAACTTAAAAGCGTCATTACCGTAATAGGAAATCTATAACTAACGTCTACAGTTGATGAATCAACTGAGAGCTGCTTACTCTGAGAGTTAGAAATACAGGGGAAGTACCAAAAAAATAACTTAGAGTGGAAAGTGGTTTACTCTGGGGAAAGGGAAGTAGGGCAAAAGGGAGGGGGACAAGAGATAGCTAATTCTTATTATGTTTTTTTCTCTATATATGACTTAAAACTGATTGCCAAGCAATACTTTTATTTAAGATAAAAATATATTAAGTAAATATGAAAAACAAACCCTGCTGGCTGTGTCTGTGACACAGACACGTGAACAGATCAGTGAAGAAAGGAGTTTCAGGCGTTATCTGTGCACGGAAGGGACATAAAAGAGAGTAGCTGGTCCCACACTGGAAGAGCCACGTACTTCCTGATTCCCACTTCCCTTTTCTATCCAGGGACACTGCTCCCCTTGCACATATACGGATTCAATTCTTACCGAGAAAACCCGAGAAACAAGGTAGAACCTCACCAAACACTGATGGAGAGGCGGTAGAGCCTCCTGGCCGGGAGCCCAGGGGGGTGAATTCTGGCTGTGCCACCTACTATCTGTGTGATTCTGGACAGGCTATGTACCCTTTCTCTGTCTCCTCACATGTTCCTACCTCACAGGTTGAAATGAATTGCAAGGATTAAATGAATGAATGTGCATGGGGCCCAGACAGTTCCTGATATACGTCAACATTATATTCTCTCCGGAGAATTCACAAGGTGACTCTGCTGAGTATAGACACCTGAGACTCTCTGGGGGCTAGAAACCTCTCTAAGCCTCCCCCTGCCCTCCAGGACCTTACGGAGGGGTAGGGTCTGGGGTAGAAGACACAGCAGTAGGAGATAAGATCCATGTGGCCACCTAGACACAGTAGTGTGTGCTCCCCCACAAGGAGGAACCAGCATAGTAAACAGAGGCTCACATTTCAAACTGAGAGTCTATGAGGTGAATGTTACCAGCGGAGTGACAGGGAGCACCAAGAGCAAGGAGAGGGTTCTGGCCAGAGTCAGGCTGAAAGCCCAGTGAGGACATGGAGAAATGGTAGGAGAGAAGTTCCCAGAGCGCCACACTCAGAAATGGGCTTTTACAATGTTGGCTACTAGAGAAGCCTGTGATTCACATGGTCCACGGACTTAGCATAGGGAGCTGCCCAGAGATGGTATAGAGACATTTCTCTGGAGAGGGAATCTATATGGAATGCCACTGGCATCTAAGTCTAGAACATGTCTAGGCAGCCGCCTTTCTAGGAGCCTAGATATGGGGAATCTACAGACTCAGCTCCTTCTTCTGTGCTGCTTTGAAGAGGGAGAAGGGAGACCAGGTACTCTCAGGCATCCTGGGGAGGTCCCCACCACCCTGCTGTGGGCTGCTGTAGAGTCGGAGATGTGAGTAGAGAGAGCATGTGGTGAGAATGTGATGACGTCAGCCAGGCTAGGGCTTCGATGACACAGCTGGTCTGGCCAGTTTAGGTCCTATGTGACCTTTCCTCATGTCTCCCATTCTTGTTTTGTAAATTCAGCTACAATCCAAAAGTGCATACCTTGAGTAGTTTAGAGTTACTTTTGAATTAGAAATGTTTTGGGTCCTGGGTTATGCCTATTATTGCAGTTTGAGATAAGGGTTGATTATTGTTGTTTAAGATAAGGATTGGTTATTGCTGTTTAAGGTAACGTGTTGATTATTGTTGTTTAAGATAAGGGCTAACATGCTTTTTGCTTTGAACTCTTATATAGAAAACTATGGTTTTGGAAATGGAAGAACAGAACAGTCTTGGAGGGGCTACTCTCACCGTTCTCCAGAATTGCTGGCCTTCTGACAAAGTTTGATGGACCTATTCCTGTCTCTGCATATTGGCTGACAGTAACAGGCAGCTGGACCCTCTTCATCCAGTAACAAATGGCCCGCACTCCCCACAGCTTCTTGCCCATGCTACTTGCCTGCGAGAGGCACCGCCCTTCCTGATTACCCAAGGTGCAATTTTGAGAATTTAAAACTGAGCTGAACTCACCGTCAGGCTGAGTTTGTGCTGGCAAGGCTGCAGCTGCTGCCTGGCTGGGAGGGACACAGACACCAGGCACTCTGATACATTCTTAGACAATACCCACTACTCTGAAACAGGCTGCTGTGGAACCAAAAAGCAAGCAGGCAGCACTGACTATGGCTGTTGTCAATGCTGCTTGCCTGGGAACAGCCTTGTCCCCCCTGGTTGCAGGCCCAGGGCACCATCTTGAGGGTTAGGCACTAGGCTACACCCTACGCTTGGGCTGAATTTGGGCTAAGATGGTAGCAGTTGCTGCCCAGTTGAGGGGGTGTAGTGGGGACAAAGCCAGGCTGTCCTGTGCATAGGCCATTTGGGGCCAAGGACTGAGTTAACTGCCCTCCCTGTAGCACCTTGCTCACACCGTCTCCCTGAGTAGAGCTCGGCCCTCTCTGGCCACAGGCCCACTGATGGCACCATTTTGAATTTTTTTTTTTTGGGGGGGGGGTCTTTTCAAAACATGAAGAGAGTACAAGTATTTTTGTTTATGGATAACTTGTATAATGCTTAAGTCAGGGCTTCTGGTGTTCCATCATCAGAATTGCATTCATTTCATCCAAAAATAAGTTTTATCCTGCCCCGACCCTCCATCCTTCTTGGTTTCTCATGTCCTTTATATCTCTTTGTGCCCACCTGTACCCCTTGCTTAGCTCCCAACTATTAGTGAGAATATTGTGCTTGGTTTTCCATTCCTGAGACGCTTCACTCAGGATAATGGTCTCCAGTCCCCCAAGCTGCTGCAAACAGCATTAACTCATTCCTTTTTCTGGCTGAGTAGTAATCCATGGCATTTATGGAAACCACATTTCCTTTATCCACTCATGAATTGATGGGCAGTTAGGATGATTCCACGTCTTTTTAACTATGAACTGTGCTGAGATAAACATTCAAGTGCAAGTGTCTTTTTCATAAAATGACTTATTTTCCTGCGGTGGGATTGCTGAGTTGAATAGGAAGTCTCTCTCTATACACTTTTTGAGAAATCTCCACAATGTTTTTCACAGGAGTTGTACTGATTTTCAGTTCCACTAACAGTACACAAGTATTTATTTCTGCATCCACACTGGCATTTATTGCTTTTTGACTTTTTACCCCATCCTTTTACCTATAGTCTGTGTGCATTGTTGTGGTTTAAATGTGTTTCTTGGGGACATAAAATAGTTGAGCTATGTTTTTCATTCATTCAATCAGTCTATGTCTTTTAAGTGGGGCACTGAGGGTTTGTATTGATATGTGGGATGCTGTTCTGATCATCATGTTGCATGATACCTGATTGTTTTGCTTTCCCTCTTGTGCTAACATTTGGTTAGAGCTGTGAGTTTTAACTTTCAGGTGTTTTTATACTGGTAGGTATCTATCATAAATAGATAGGCTGTTCCTTGTACAATATAGTTTTGAGTATTTCCTATAGGGTACGTCTAGTAGCATGTGAGTCTACGGGGGCTTCCTGCCTGGCATGCAGGCCCATGGGGCATGATCCTACACTCCACATGCAGGTCTGCAAAGACATGGACCTTTCCTCAGGGCTCAGGTTCACAGGGGCGTAGGCCTCAGTGCTGCACCACACTCCCGAGTGGCTTGTTCTACTTATTGGTGCAGCATGCTGTGTAGGCTGGGCTGCTGGATGGCTGGGCTCTGTCCTCACACAGGTCCCACTGAGGCTGCTACCATGGAACCTGTCAAGCTTCACTCAAGTTCTCTGGTCTGGGGAGCAGAGTGTGCTTGGCTCCCAGTCATGTGATAACATCTGCTCTCCCTGCTCCCTCCCTGGCCTGGCAAGGGACAGTGTTGAGGCAGCTGCAGTGAATACGATCCCTGTGTAGACTGGGTACTCTAGGCCCGACATCTCAGAGTGGTGTCAGCTGCAGCAACTCGGGAACCAACACACCGGTTTGTCCCTGCTGAGGCTGCTCTCTGATGCAACTTTACTACACAGTCTCCAGGTAGTTCCCTGATCGGTGCTGAGGTCCGTGGTGGGGATGGGGGCACTCACAGCACGAGTCTCAGTGTCTGCCTGGGGAGTATGCTCCCTTGGTCTCTCTCTTTTACCACTTCTCTACGTGTAGGGGTCTCCCCCACATACCTTCCAATCTTAGCTGGTGGACCTCCCTGTCCCCATGTTTGTTTTGTCTCCTGTCAGTTCTCTGATGATTTACAATGCTGTCTCCAAGGGGACTCATCCATGTGGGCATCCACTCGCAGTTTTTGATCCACTCCTAGAGAGGGCATGTGTAGGCTGCTTCCAATCTGCCATCTTGACCCCTCCTTCCCCCATTTTGAGGGTTTAATGCTGGGCCAAATTTGAGGTGAGCTGGCTGTAGGTACCACTTGTCCAGAGAGTAGCAGGGGAAAATAAGATCTCTAGGTATACTTAGCACCATGTCCCTTACCTTACCATGGGTGCCTATGGGACTGGAGCTTGCCTAACCCATCACAGCTATCCATAACACAAACGTGGACCCCTTGGGTCATACTAGGTTGCACCACCACCACCACTGCCATCCACTCACATCACATCAGCTGCCCAGGGGGCCATAGAACATACCCACAATCCTAACCCACTGCCCCTACTAAGCAAGCTATCTGGAGGCCCAAGAATTGGCCCTCTAGGACCCACTAACACCAGAGCCAGTATAAGCTGCTCTGAGGCCTAAAACTAAGAATACTCAACCCAATGCTGCCACCTCTGGGGCCTGTTGTTGGCTCAGTCAGTGTCAAGTACCCAGCAAAACTCCACCACAGACTCAATTAATAATCATACAGTAAGCCACAGAGGAAATCACAGATCCAGGATGAGAATCCCACCCAGAATGAAAGCCCAAATGTCCTGTTCAACATGTATACATCTTTAGGAAAGCATTCTTCCCTACTAATGCAATTTCAAAAACCTGGAGGAAGTGACTCTTACATCAAGTTTTTGGGTATCAACAGAAGGAGGAAAGCCTTTTTTAATAAATGGTGCTGGGGAAATTGGATTGCCATATACAGAAGAACAACCCTTATCTCCCACAAAAATAAACTCAAGATGAGTTAAACACATAAACATAAGACTCAAAGCTATAAAATTGGTAGGAGGAGACCTAGGGAAAACTCTTTTGGACATTGGTCTAGTCAAAGAATTTATGATCAAGACCTCAAAAGTACAAGTAGCAGAAACAAAAATAGACAAATAGGACTTCATTAAACTATAAGACTTCTTCACAACAAAATAAATAATCAATAGAGACAACCTCTGAAATGAGAGAAAACTTTTGCAAATGTTCAACAAGAGACTAGTATTCAGAATTTATAGAGAACTTAAACAACTCAACAATAAACCAAATAACCCCATTAAAAAGCGGGCTGATTTTTCAAAAAAAGAAAAACAGTCATATAAAAAAAAGTTCACCATCATTAGTTCACCATCGAAAGTTCACCATCATTTTCCTCTATGGAAAACAGTATGTTGATTTCTCAAAGAACTAAAAATAGAACTACCATACAATACTACAATCCCTCTATTGGGTACCTACCCAAAGGAAAAGAAATCAATATATTAAAAAAGTATCTGCACTTGTATGCTCATCACAGCAATATTTACAGTAGCAAAGATATGGATTCAATCTATGTGTTCATCAATGGAGGATTGGATAAAGAAATTGTGATATATACGCACAAGGGAATACTATTAAGCCACAAAAAAGAATGGAATCATGTCTTTTGCAGCAACAAGCATGGAATTGGAGGCTACTATCTTAAGTGGAAACAACTCAAACGCAGAAAGACAAATACTAACATTCTCACTTACAAGTGGGAACTAAGAAATGTGTACACTGAAAATGTGAGATGAAGGACAATGGAGACACCGACAGGTGGAGGGTAGACCAGCTGGATGACAGGAGGTTGCTTGGTGTTTCAATGATGGACATACCAAAGGCCCTGAGTCCACTACAGAGTCATACATCAATGTAGCAGAATTGCACCTGTACTGCCGGAATAGATACAAAGAAAAAATAAATGGGGGAAAAAAGAAGAAAATACACCTGTAAATAAGCTTATCACTAGCAATAGTGTCCAGCTGGCTGGGTGCAGAAAGGAGTAAGGTGGAGCCTGGTTCCTAGATATAGTGACTATTAGCATACACTGCATGACAGAGTCTGGAGACACCTTTTGGATTTTGGCCTCAGTCATCCTCTCTAGAAATTTCCCTTCCTCACACCCCCTGCATCCACATGGTTGCAGCAGATGCTGCTGTGTTCTGTTAATGCAACATTGCCTCTTTGACCAGAGTGAGCACATCCAAACCAAGCTGTCCCAGTCTGTTACCTGGGAATTTGGGACCGAGTCTGAGAGATAGAGTTGTCTCCTTCTTGGTATTTTTGTGTTAGGACTGATAGGCAAATATGGGAGCTAGTGCCCATTTTTTTGCCTTGTGAAGTGGGAAACAGAGTAAAACAGTTTGCAAGATGAGAAAAAGGGCAGGCACACGGGGAGAAACTGAAAGGGGAGGCAGGACAGGGCTTTGGGTCATGGCCGTGCTCTCTGTTGCTGCTCACAGATTCCAGGGGATGCTCCAGTATACTAGCCAAAACTCTCTTCTATTTATGTTTGTTTGAGTTGACTTTCTGTTGCAAACCAAAATTTTTCTAATAATAGAGGAAGCCTCCCCCACTTGTCAGTCTCGTACAGGCCACAAAAGAAAACATCTGACTGTATTCCCGGGTCTGGTGAGATACTCGATGAATCTAGGACTGAAAAATCCCAAAGGAATCCCTAGGGTTGCATCAGAATGTAATCTGGCTGCATCAGAATGTAATCTGGCTCTGGGCCCAGAACAGAGCACTTCTGACTTCCAAGGACTAAGGGATGAGGTGAAGGATGGACTGAAGGCTGAGGTCCTGGGCTGGAGGGGGAAGGTGAGGGTATCTGAGGCTGAGGCTCATTCATGATTGAAGTGCAAAGGGTATAGTGGGAGGGCAGACGAGGGGAAGATGGAGAAGACCAATAGCCAGGGCCACAGGAAAGTCTTCCTTCACCACTGAGGCAAGGGTGAACTTGGGGAGAGGTAGACAAGCCAGGTGCGGGGACAAAACAAGTGCGTGGTGGCTTTTGCCGTTCACTGATTGTGTTCTTTCCTGCCCACTGTATGCTGGGCAGCAACATTTTAGGTGAATCAATGTAAGACTGATTTTTCAGGGACCCAGTTATGTGGGTAGATGTGGTTGTGGAATAGCAGGTTAAAGAATCATTTGAAAATATAATGCAAATACTCTAAAGAGGCAAATCCGAGAGGTCATGGCTAGTTAGGAAGTGGACCTTGAAGGATGTATAGAATTTAGTTATTTAAAGGCCAATCTTTGTGATTCCAGCAGCTAGACGTTACTTCTCTTTGTACCTCTGCCTCTCACAATTCTAACCAACAGGTGCTCAATAAAACTTTTTTCAAATTAGTGTATGGGTACAAATGATTAGGTTACACGGCTTGAATTTGTTAGATAAAGTCCAAGTTGTTAGTTGAGCCCTTCATCCAGGAGATGTGCCATATACCCTTGCATTGTGCCCATTATTAGGTGAGAGCTTACCAAACCTCCTCTCTTCTCCCTTTGCCCCTCTCCCTCCTCCCCTGCGCCCCCTACTTGAATTGTGTTTTCTTCTTGTGTGGGCATGAGTTTCATATTAGTATTGAATACATCGGATGCTTGCTTTTCCACTATTATGATACTTTACTTAGGAAGATGTTCTCCAATCCATCCAGGGAAATATAAAAGATGTAAAGTCTCCATCTTTCTTTCTGGCTAGTGTTCCATGTAAATATACCATAGTTTATTTATCCATTCGTGAGTTGATGGGCACTTGGGATCTTTCCACATCTTGGTGAATGTGGTAAACTTTCAAGTGCAAATTTCCTTATGGTAAAATGACTTTTTTCTTTGGATAGATACCTCGTAACAGGATTGCAGGATCAAACAGAAGGTCTAATTTTAGCTCTTTGAAGATTCTCTATACTTCTTTCTAGAAGGGCTATCTTACTTTGCAATCACACCAACAATGTTTTGAGTTTTCCCTTTTCAAAGATGCTCAAAGATTTTTGTTTAATTGCTTTGAATACCACACACTGGAAATAGCAAAAGTAAAGGCAAGAGGTGAGAAAGGGTGTGTGTGCAGTAGAAACCCTATTTTTTTCAGTAATAGGAGTCACTAAAGGAATTAATCTGTAAAAGATATGCTGAAAAGGAAAGTGGAGGATAGAGCTGAAACTTAGAGGTAGCTGATGAGTCCTTGAGTTCCCTGAAGCCACGGGTCTTGACATTTACCCCAGACTGCCTATTTAGTGGTGATCTCAGAGCCTATTGCAGGGAGGTGCATAGAAAGTATTTAAATGACGGCAGTGTCTGTGGGTCAGCAAGTAGGGCGCCAGCCCCATATACCAAAGGTGGCAGGTTCAAACCTGGCCTCCACTGAAGTGCAAAACAGAAAAAAAAAAAAAAATAGCCAGGCGTTGTGGCAGGCGCCTGTAGTCCCAGCTACTCTGGAGGCTGAGGCAAGAGAATCGCCTATGCCCAGGAGTTGGAGGTTGCTGTGAGCTGTGTGACACCATGGCACTCTACTGTGGGCCATAAAGTAAGACTCTGTCTCTACAAAAATAATAATAATAATAATAAAGGTAAATAAAAAATAAAAAAATTAACTTTAAAAAAAAAGAAAGAAAGCGTTTAAATGAATGAAAGAATATAGAAAGTTATCCATAACGAAAAGTTCACCACTGGGTTCCTTTAAATCAAATATTCCTTGATCCATTTGATTTAGGACTCTGCACAGACATTAGTCTGCACACAACTTTTAGAATGAAGCCCAATTATATATAGCAAACGCTTTGGCACATGAGCCTAGGTCTGAATCCCACTCGATATTGGGGAAACCCTGTTTTCTGATTCCTATGTCTTCATGAGAAGGCTTTGTCCTAAAGTTGTGCTTATGCCCTTCTTTCCTTGCTTTTCTCCCCAGATTTAGTCAGCACTACCCATGGAAGTAGCAACTCACTGATTGGTAAATTTTAAAAAAGGAACTGAACTTCGGGAGCGACCTGTCCCCTGGAAACCCACATCTCTACTCTATGGTAAATTCAGTGAAGCCAGAGGGAAAACCAGCAATTTGAGAGTGAAGCTCAATTCAGGAGAATCTTTTAGCAGACCCATTTGGCACATTTGGCCCTCAGCCAAACCCTCCAAGCCAGCCTTTATCTGTAATAAAGCTGACATTTTCATCATCGGCTGTCTGACTCCTATGTTGAAGGCCTCAGAACTCAGGAAGTGGGTGGGAAAAGGGGGTGTAAGTTACGGGCTCCCTCAAACTCCAGCTTGAGAATTTCTTTACCAGTAGAATGGATATAATGAAATTATCTGTCATATAGGGTTTAGCGAAGATCAAAAAAGATAACATGTTAGATGCTCAGTAAGTGCTTGTTCTTTTTATTTCCATTTTTGAAGCTCTCTTTAAGCAATCAAGGCGGTGTCTATATTATTCTGTATGCCTAGCATATATTTGGATGTTCTAAATAGGTTAAAAAAGGGGAAATGATTATTGTAAGAACTCCCAGCAAGTTAGTCATTTCTGCTCATATTTTCAAAACTTGTTTTATTAAGGAATAATCAAGTTACAATAAATATGGTTAAATTGGACAAGTTTTGACATATGTAAACACCAGTGAAACCCTGTTACCCCAAAAGTCTCTTATGCTTCTTTATAATCACTGCTTCCCTCCCCCATTCGCCCTTCCCCACTGATCTGCTTTCTGTCACAGTGTGGATTCATTGACTTTTTTAGAGTTATATATAAATAGAATCATATAGTATATTCCCTTTTTCTGTCTGCCCATAGTTTTGAAGACCAATAAGCAGTCATCACTGAATCATGGAGGAATGTCCTTGGACCCCATAGACCAGGGTTGTTATTTTGGTTAGATGGTAACATGTTTTATGACCTTGGACAGGCCACGTAACCTTTCTATGCCTCAGTTTCTCTTATCTGCACCAAGGTAGGGAATAATAATGTCTGCATTACCTCAATGGATTTATCTATGCTCAAAATATTGCATCAGGTATAATCCTAGAAAGTGGGCGCGCGTGTAAGTAGTTTGATGATGTTGAGCAACATGAATGGGGTTTTTTTTTCCTGCATAAAATATTCTTTCTCTTCCTTCACTCAAGCAAATAGCTGACTCTATATTTTATTTTCTCAGGCAAGTATTGCATATGGTGGAAAAACAAAAAGTAGCCCACAGATCTTCCTGGCATTTGGGCTTCCCAGACCTTAAGCCTTTAAAAGGGTTCAGGTTTGCAGGGAAGTATAAGGAGAAGGAATTTGTGGGTCCCTATAGATGGTGTCTTAGGGAAGAGGAGGGGTGGGCAAAAGGAACACTTCTCAGCACACCTTTGAACAATCCTGAGTCCCCACCCCCTTGCCTATTTTCCTGCTGCTGCTTCTGATACTTGAGCCTTTCTTGGACTCTTTCCGCAAAGAACTTGACTCTTGTCAATCAATCATTCCTCCTCTCTTCCTCCCTTACCCTGTGGGCTCAGGTTTGCCTTCCATTCTCTCTGGTAAGTCATCTGTCATTTCTCCATCTGCTTTCTGTCTCCGTGTAATATTGTGGGTTACAGATATTATCTAGTTCCACTGAGCTAAAGTTTATTCTGCTGTTTCTTGTTCTGCTTGTTTTCTGTGGGTTGTTTTTAAGAAAGAAGGGTACAGAAAGGTTTTGACTCTGCCTTCTTGAGATTGAAACTAGTGATTTCTTTGACTACCATTTTGCATTAGACTTTTTAGGTTCATAGCAATTGAAACGAAGGTACAAAGACTCAAAGATTGCCTTATCCTCCCCTGACCCCCCCACATACATAAAGTTCCTCCTCATCAACATCCCCACCAAAGTGGTACATTTGTTTCAACAATGTACGTTGTTTCATGTTGATGAACCTATTGACACCTTATTCTAATCCAGAGGCCACAGTTTACATCAGGGTTCACTCTTGGTGTTGTGTGTTCTAAGGGTTTGGATAATGTCTCCACCATCATGTTAGCATGTAGAGTTTCGCTGCCCTGAGAATCCTCTGTGCTCTAACACTTCACCTCCCACCCACTCTGGGTCCTCACAACCACTGATCTCTTTACTGTCTCCACAGTTTTACCTTTCCAGAATGTCAGTGACCAACATTTTGTATTGGTATATAATTTACACACAGCCAAATGCTCAGATCTTTTTTTTTTTTTTTATCTTTATCATTAAACCATAGCTGTGTACAATAGTGCGATCAAGGGGTACAATGTGCTGGTTTCATATACAATCTTAACTATTTTCATCAAACTGATTGACATATCCTTCCTGGCAATTTCTCCGATATTATATGAATACATTTGTATTCTGCATTTAGCAAGGTTCACCTGTACCCTTCTAAAATGCACCTTAGGTGTGGTCCCACCAATTACCCTCCCTCCACCTCAACCTCCCCTGTCCCCTCCCTACCCTTGCCCCTTTCCCTATATTCTTGTGTTATAGTTGGGTTATACCATTCATATGACACAAATGCTCAGATCTTAACAGTTCTTAGTCCAAGGAGTTCTGACAAATGCATTCATCCATGGAACCCACATCATCATTGATGTATGGAACATTCCCATTACCCCAGACAATTGCCTTGTACCCTTTCCCAATTTCCCATAGTCATCTTACCCCACCCCACCCCCTAACCAGGCATCTACTTTTTGGAGTTTTTTAAACCATAGATTAGCTTGCCAGTTCTAGAATTTTCCATAAATAAGATCATTTATATAGAACATTCTTCTATGCCTTCTTTCACTCAGCATGTTTTTGAGATTTAGCTATGTTGGTATATATATCAGTAGTGCATCTCTTTTAATTACTAAGTCATATTCCCTGGTAGGAATATACCACAATTTTCTTATCCATCTCTCTGCTTACTTGGATTGTTTCAAGTTTTTGCCTATTGTGAATAAAGCTGCTATGAACATTTGCACACATGTCTTTTTGTGGACATATGTTGTCAGACCTGTGGGTGGAATAGCTGGGCCCTGGGGTAGGTATATATTTAGCTCTGTAAGAAACTGTCAAGTTGCTTTCTAAAGTGCTTTGTACCATTTTACATTTCACACCAGCACTTTATAAGAATGTCAGTCACACCACATCCTTGCCAGCCCTTTGTGTAATCTGGGTTTTCACTTTTCACATTCTAGTGGGTTTATAGTGGAACTTCACTGTAGGTTTTAGCATCACTTTTCCAAATGTTCCCTAAGAGGCTGGAAGAACTCTTAGAGTTCTGAACAGAGGTTTCTTAGCGCTCCTTTTGGTTATCGTTTATAGTTCACAAGTGCAGCTGTTTATGGGCAGGAGAGAACTGTACTAAAAGTAAAGTGGATTTGCATGTTTACAGGGGTAGGAGCTGCAGCCCAGTGGGAGACTGATCCCTGGTGAAGAGAAATGTGAATATGTCACTTGTGAATTTAGAAAACAAGCCTCTAGGCCCATAAGTGAGGAATTACATAACCATTGACATCTATGGAAATCTTGCTGTATCCTTATGTCTTAGTGCTATAAATAAAAATAATTTGGAAGTAGAAAAGGGATATGAGAAAACATTTTATAACTAAAATAGGGAAATGCACTTAGGGATCCATGGCACCCTAAGGAAGGGCACAAGCCTGTTTCAGATGCTGGCACCACTATTTCCAAAGCAAGCTGTTGACAAGCTATTTGGTTTGCATTTCTCCAATGATGGATGTGTTCACCAGTTTTGCATTTGTTTTGTTGGCCAGGTATGCACATTATTTTGTGAAGTATCTGTTCAAGTCCTTTGATCAATTTTTAAAACTGCATTTTATTTGTTTTCTATTGACTTAAAGGAGTTCATTATACATTCTTGATACACTTCTATAGTCAGATGTATGTATTGCAAATCTCCTCTTCTAGTCTGCCTTCCCTATTTGTTTTAACAGTGTCATCTGATGAACGAAAGTTTTAAATTTTGATATAAGTCTAATTTATCAAGTTCTTCCTTTTATGCTTAGTATTTTGTGTTCTATCTAAGAAATGTTTTCCTATCCCCAAGTCATAAGAGTATGCTTCTATTTTCTTCTAGAAGTCTTATGGAAATGATTGCTTTTGGAACTGGCCCCTGAGACGCCCTGGAAGAGCCTCCAGGAGAATTGATGAGGTTGGCCTACAGCACCCTCACTTTCCCCTTCTTCCCTACCTCCCTGACTATCTCTTCCTCGACCTCCATCTCAATCAAAGCAGATCCCTGTTCATTTTCTGTATTGAGGTTTTAATTAAAATGTAAAATTTTATTTAACAAAAAGATTCCCATCTTTCTTTTATTTTTATTTTATTTTATTTTTTGCACTGAACTGTAAAATCTTTGAAGGGAGGAGGAGCCACATATATTCTCTTTTATTTCTTCAGCTATCCTCAGTGCTTGGGCCCATAGCAAACATTTTTTTTTTTTCCGCAGTTTTTGGCCAGGGCGGGTTTGAACCCACCACCTCTGGTATATGGGGCCGGCGCCCTACTCCTTGAGCCACAGGCGCTGCCCTATAGCAAACATTTAGTAACAATTTTTAATTGAAATAAATCACACTAAATTTGAACCGAAAAGAGGGGCTCTATTCAATTTAGCTTCATCTTACATAAGATGTGTTCCCAGCATCCAACCTGGGTCAGGCCCTAGTGAGTGGAGAGAGGTTCCTGCTGGGAGTGAGATCAGAGGCCTTCTCTGACAGCAGGCGCCATAGGAAGCGATAATAAAAGCATCACTTTCCACTTATGTAACCTTTTACTATTTATAAAACACTTTCATATACCTTATCTCAAAAAAGCACCAAAACCCAAAAAGCTCCAAAATGTCTTCCCTACTCACAAAGACAAACAAATACCCCAGAGTTCTACATGGCAGGCCACAGTTTGAACGAGGACAGAATCCTGCCCCTCTGGAGCAGTGACAAGGGCACCCAAAGGGTCCTTTATAAGCCCTTCCTCCCCCTGCCCAACTCCAACTAGGGCTCAGCAATCTCTCCAAGCTTTATCTCTTCAGCTTAAGGCTTTTATTTCAGTTAAATGTAGGTTGGGCTGGAGAGATGGGCCTCCCTTAGTCATCCTCCAAGTACCACGTGGTGTGGCGGGACTGGCTGCGTGGCAAGGTCAGTAAGGGCAGGGATGTTTCTAGGGAACCCCAGGGCCACCCTCTCAAGTCTCATAACTGCACTCTGGTCAAAACCCGCAGACACCACCCCTGCCTCTGAGTTAGACGGCGGGGGTGATCTAAGATCCAGGAGGCCCACACTTCCTGTCTGTGACAGCGGGCAACACCCACCTCTGTCAGTCACCTCCACCCACACTCCTGGCTTCTGCACCCACATTTTCACCAATTCTTTCTGGGTAACCCCATATCACCTAGGAAACTGTGGAAAGTCTGTTTCTTACCTAGAAAGTGAATATTTGGAGACAGTCAATGGTTAGGAACCACAAAGATGTTTAAGGGTACCTATCGAGAGCTTAGCACCGCACGTAGCGCTTAAAGGGTGCTCGGTGTATCTCTGTTCCGAAAGGGCCCTGGAAGTGTCAGAGTTCACCCCGGGCTTCCTGTCTGTCTCACAGACCTAGACTGAATCATACTGCTGAGCGGGGCTAAGTCACTTCTCGAGGGAAAAAGTAACTTTCAGCCTGAGAATTTTTAACAGGCTTGTGGGTTGGTAAATCACCAGCACCCCCAGCCCCTTCCCTCAACTTCCATCATCATTAGACATCTCTGGAATCGCTTTGCAGGGGTTTCCTTTCCCTTCCAGGCCTGCTCTGGTTGCCTCCTTCCCCTGGGTCCACCAGACACAACAGTTAGAAAAGAGGCACCAGTGTGTGTGCTTTGTTAGTACCTTTTCAGGGCACCCGCCTTAATGGATATGGGGCTCAGGAAATGGATGGGAATCAGGGAGCTGCTTCCAACCCATGACAAATGTCACCTTCCTGTCTCAGCAGTTTGTCAGCATTGAAACTCAAAATGACTCTTTCCTGTCAAATCTGGATGGAGCCATTTTTACTCTAGCTGGAGTGCGTGTACCAATGTCCCAGAGGGAAACTAGGGCTCTGAATATAAGGTCCAGATTCAGAAAACATTTTAGAAATCTCTCCTTGCCAAACACTGTATTGATGTGTGTGTGTGTGTGTGTGTGTGTTTAGTTTACATCCCAAGTTTACACAGATAAGAAAAGCAGGAGTTAGTGAGGCTAAGTAAATTGCCCACCTGTAGTCATAAGTGGGACGATCAAGGTTCTAACCTAGGTTTTACAGATCCAAGTCCAAGTCCCAAGGTCTTTCTATTACCCCACAGATGCCATTTCAAGGTGGCATCTCAGGCCACTTCCTCTAGTATCCTAGAATATTCCCCAGAATATTACATATTGCATCAGTCTCTCTCCTTCTGAACAGCAGACAGCCATGTCTAGTCCACCTTTGGAGGGGGAGGGACTCACAAAGGACTGGAACCTCCCCAGGCCGCAGAGATGTATCTTGTTCTTTTCATCCCTTGATGGATGCAGAATGCACAGGAAAACAACAGTTTACGAGGGGCACTTGAAAGCTTCTCAAAGCCTTCTCATGTACACTTTCCCCATAACTCTGTGGATAAACTTTAATTACCCTGGAGCGTGGAGGGAGGGTAGAGAAAGGAGAAAAGAGAAAGGAAGAAGTTGGTGGGTGACTTAGGAGTGAGCCCTGAGTAATCACAGCACTAAGAATCTTGAGTTATGGGGACCAAGATAAGGTCCCTGCTCAGCTGGAAGAAATCAATGACTTGATTTCTTAAACACCTACTGGATGACAGGTAGTACATTAGTAAGTTATTATGTATGTTACTTCATTAAATGCAATCCCTGTTATCACATTGGACCTCAGCACACAAAACTCAATTAATTTTTATAATCCTGGTTCATTTCATACTATCCTTATTGGTCCATGCTTGGGTCTTACTTGTTCTTCCTTTTAATCACATATTTTAGTGGCATGATGAACACCCTTGAACCTACACTCAACCCAAGAATGAGAACACTGCTGGTAGCCTATATGTGCTCACACGCTCTGTCCCTGTCCTTACCCTAACCCCCCCAAGCTACAACATATATCACTTCCCTGCTCTCTTTTAGTTTTATTGCACATATATTGTTGTCCAAAAAACCATCAGGATAGCTAAATAGTAGAAAGAAGAACTTTACTCGCAATGTCAGTTCACAGACCAGGAAGAGATAACCTCCAGTGTGGACCAAATGTGCTCTCTTTTCACGGAGGGAAAGGGCGGGTGGATTTTATGCCTTACAGGGTCTGTATTACACAATAGAGTCATATATGATGTATAGTCAGCACCTTTGGCAGGAACGCTATATGCATATATTTATAAGGGAAGCCAAGTACACGCACAATGGCTAAATAAATGAGGCAGAATTTGGTTCTGTGTCACCAGGTGAACCATAAGACACAAAGACAGTTTGTACACAATCCCTTTAAGTTTGTTGAAACTGGCTTTAGGTCTGCAGTTGCTTATCAGAAGAGAATGTTTGTAAGGCCTGGTCCTCTGTCCACTTAGCATTGCAGTGGTCTGGGTTGTAAATCAGATTTAGGAGGAGGCTGATTCTTTGTCTGATAGCTCCTACTATTGGGGAGATTAGCAAGAGAGTAGTTTTTCCTAAGAATTTAGGAAGTTACCATTCCAGCTGAGCCCTGACCCCTCCACACATAAGTAACTTTTGTTTTCTTAACATTAGGGGCCCTCTCAGTTGATAAAAGGGCATCTATTTTGGTCTCTCAGATCACAGTATGGAAAATTTTAAATATATTATTTAGTTTATAAATTTTAATAAACGACTTTGTTTTTTCCATGCTTTATTGTTATTAACATTGATCCATATGGTTACTCTAGTGTTCGTTTATTTTCACAGCTATATAATATTCCATTGTGCAAATGTACCACACTTTATCTATTTTTCTTATGAATATTTATCTATTCTTACTTTGGGTAGTGTCTAGTCTTTTCCTATTGCTAAAAGTGCTGTTAAGAATACTCTTGTATATGTTTTCTGTTGTTCATGTATAAGAATGTTTCTTATACATGTAGGAGTGGAATCGTTGGGTTTTACAGACAAGGAAACAGGCTCAGAGAGGTTAATGAAGCTGTTCAAGATCACATAGCTAGTCAATACCCAGAATCAGGATTTGAATCCAAGACTGCTATAAAGAGCAGGAGGTAAGGAAAAAGTACAGAACAGGGAAGGTGTCAGGCAATCTAAGTAATGAGGAAACTCTTTATAATCTTACCTTGAGACAAGAACTTCTATTTACTGGAGGTGCTGGGTACTTTATGTACCTGATTTCATGTGCCTCAGCCTATGCTGGGTCTAGGAAGTTGTAGAGTTTGGGGAAACCTCTAGGCCTGGTTCTGGAGGAAGAGTCACCTGGCCCTTTACTCCCCAGGGCTGACCGCATTGTTAGAGAAGGGGCAAATCTTTCTGGACTTCAGAAGTAGCCTGTTCTGGATGGTGCCTATGGCTCAAGGAGTAGGGTACCAGCTCCATATACTGGGGGTGGTGGGTTCAAGCCCAGCCCTGGCCAAAAAAACTGCAAAAAAAAACACACACAAAAAAGAAAGAAACAGCCTGTTCCCAGGGCCCCTCCTTCCTCCCATGAAATGAGGAGCTCCTGCCCCCTGTGGGCCCCACCTTGCCCATGGTACAGACCCAGAGCCTACCCTATGGAGCAGAGCTGCTCAGTTGACCCCTACCCCCTCTGGCCTGGGCTGTTCTCACTCCCCCCCAGGCATACACTAACCAGGGCGAGGCCACCCACAGAGCCATTTAATCATCCCTGAATGCGAGGCCATGCTGCAAGCACATGCAACAGGAAGCAAAAATAAGACTCGCAGCTGCACTGTGATGTCAGTGACGGGCAGATGGGCATTCAAATAAAAATTAGAATTACCAGGCAAACATGCCCTTGGCAGACCAGCTGTTCACTGCCCTCAGGCTTACAGGAGCCACAGATCTGTGTATAATTTAAGTCATGGCAGGGCCTATAAAACCTCTTCTTGGAGGCTCCTCAGGCTCAGGGGCCTCCAAGATGGAAGCTTCACCCTTTCCCAAGGCTACAGACCTTGCCTCAGCCAGACCTTCATCTTCCGGTGAAATTTGCTGACGGCTTTAAGGGAGATTAGAGGAGAGCGTGAGTCCTAACACTGAAGCCCTACAGAAAGGGTCAGAATACCATCTGCGGCACAGAAGGACAATCCTGCCCTGCCCTGCATCATTCGGGTGCTAACCGTGTATCCTGTAAGTGCCCAGGGCACTTTGGAGGGATTCAGGGTTCCAGCCTTGTGTCCTTCTTGCCCCTCCACACGCAACCTCCCCCTCAGGCCCTGAGCAGAAGCAATGGCCTCTGGGGGCTGCCAGACAGAAAGTAACAGACTTGACTTTTGCTTCTGAAAGCTTATAGCTGGGGTAAAAAGGGAGAGAGAGAAATAACAGATGAAAAGTTGGCTTAGCTATCTTCTAGCAGGAGTGGGAGAGGTCCCTGGGTCTTCTTTTTAGGAAGGTAAAGTGTAGGCTCAGGAGGTAGAAGGAGGCTTAGATGAGAGCTCCCTGCCAGGGCGCCCACTGCACTCTGCAAGCCCATTCCACCACTCACCTGGAGAATCAGGTAAGTAACCTCAGAGCCCCATTTATGTTTTCTGTAACATGGGAGTGACAATAACTGCTTCAGGGGCCGCGGTGAAGCTTGAAGATTACATTGCTTGTAAAATAGGGGATGTAGTAACTGCTTTGTAAATATCACTGACCATACATCAAGAAACATCCTTGCTAACGGCTTTAAGGGAGATTAGAGGTGACTGTCCTTGGTGGTGCCTGTGGCTCAGGGAGTAGGGCGCCAGCCCCATACGCCAGAGGTGGCAGGTTCAAACCTGGCCCTGGCCAAAAACTACAAAAAAAGAGAACTGACTCCTTCCCCAGCCCCACTGAGTTCTCTCATCACCCTTGATCATTAGAGGGTGGATTACTTCTGGGCCCTTCTGTTTCTTTCCTCCCTTTCTTCATTAGTGGTGAATGTGTCCACAGCAGCACTTTCATCCACTGGCTCAGAGAGCATCTCCCTGCTCTTCTACCCCTCTCCCACACACAAGCACAGATGGCCCGGAGGCCATTGCATCTGCTCAGGGCCTGTGGGGCAGGTTGCATGTGGAGGGGCAAGAAGGGCAGAAGACTGAAGCCCTGAATCCCTCCAAAGTGACCTGGACTCACCGACCTCTGCCCGGCCTGTTGCTAGCCGGCCTGGCTACTCTGGGACAGGTGCAGGGAAATGGGAGACAAGAAAGTTTAGCAGGCAGGACAGCTGCCAGTGTGCCAAGGGCGCCCTGTGCATGGGACCTCAGGTGGGCCAAGGTGGGCCTTGGAATGGGCACCTGGGCCATTTTGAGAAGCCAGTGGCCCAGGTAAGAGGCCCTGAACACACCAGGCCTTCTGCTGTCCCTCCTGCCCTTTATTTAAGAGGCTAGGTTCCTACACTCTTGCTCCAAAAATGGCTCAGCCTGGACTGCCGAGCAGGTGGCCAGCAGCTGCTCCCTCCACAGAGCAAGCTTGTGTCTGTGGCTGCAGAGCGGGCCCAGATGCTGCCCTCTGCATGAGAATGTTTCCTCCTGGTGGAGACAAGCCCCTCTGCAGAGTCGCCTGCAAAGGGCCATTTGCTAGTGAGAGAGACAAGGGTCCCACGGCTCCCAGGACTACCCACAGGCTCTCTGTCCCCTCTTCTTTTGTAGGTTGCTGTATCATAGTAACTGCTGTCCCTGAGTCGGGGATGCAAGCCTGTGTGCCCTCCAGCCCTGGTCAGCCCTCCCCGGGCCTCTCACTTCAACCAGGCTATGGCCAAAAAACGAGGGCTAAGATTACTTATGAGTAACTGTCCCATGTCATCCCCCCGGGAGCCAGCTCTCCTGCCCCCTGTGTGGCAGGGAGACTTGAGCAGAAGTGTGCCCCAACCCAGGATGCCATTGTCTCCAGGGTGGCTATGATTTGAAAGTGATTATGATACACCACGTCCCAGAAGCCACACTTCAGCCCTTCCTTGCCGTTTCTGGGGAGATGCTCCCTCTGTAGACCCAGAGGGTGGCAGCTTTAAATCATCCCTGTTGATAGGTTAAAACTGAACCGATAAAGCACTTCCCAGAAAACCCTGATGATTTTGTTTTTAGAACTTATGGCTAAAATCATTTCCCTTAATCTCCCAGCAAACCCACACACAGCTATTCAGTTGTCAAAGCGGGCTCCATTTTAATCTTACAGGGCCGCTCACGAACTCCACCCCTTGAACTGGAGAACATCCACACCTGTTATGTTTCTCGCGTTTCTCCTAAGCGTATGGGTCAAAAGTACAATTCTGGTCATCCTGGATAAATTAGATAGGAGCATGCCCAAAGTACCTGGTCAGTTGTTTTGGTTCAGGGAATTTTTTTTGTTTAAATCCTCCAACTCAAACTTCCAGTTAATCTGCTTGCATTCTGGGTGCCACTTTGAAAAGCCTGTGTGACCTGAGCATGGTCCCCATTCATATGTAGCTCACAGGGCACCTAAGGAGGGGCACAAATACCCTGGCCAGGGTAAGCACCCTCTGGATGAAAGGCACCTTGTTTTGTTTCCCACTTCGAGGGTCCTACTTCTCTGCAAGGACAGCTTCCACTCAACCCACCTCTGCAGGTTTTCTGCTACTGGCCGCGTCATTGACGGGCTCTGACCCCCAGACAAGCTGTAGACACATAGAGCTGAGATGTCCACAAAGCTAGGCCTAGATCTCTAATGCTCACAGCTACTATTTTTTAAGCCCCTGCATAAAACTCATAATAGGTCCTTCTGTGGTACTTTGCACATTCATCTTTAATCCTTGCAGCCACCCTACCTGGAAATGTGTGTGTTATAAATCCCCCTTGTGCTAATAAGAAAACTGAGGCTATGAGCAGCTAAGTCCCTTCCTCGGAGTCACATACACAATAAGCAACAGTATTGGGATTCCATCTCAAGCCTGACTGCACCCAAATCCTATGTTTTCCCCGCAAACATGGCTCTAGGGAGAGCCCTGACGCTTTTGGTGCCTGCAAGCTGGTATTAGTGTGTGAGGAGGTGAGGGCTGCTTCCCTCTCCTGAAGAAGGGCGTGTCTGGAACCTGCACCCAGAGATGGGCTCTCCCCATGGCAGATGCAGGAGATGGAGCCAACACTTGTCCCCAGGAAGAATAGTCTGCTCCGAGGGTGTGGGCTGCACGGTGCCCTGGCAGACGCGGCGGACAGACGACTCTAACAGAGAGAAAGCACAAGCGGCAGGCAGAAACAAAACCAACCTGCATCACCGCGCCTGCGCTGGCTTCTGGGGAACTGCTCCGCAGGGAATTGCCTAATCTGATTCCTAGTACCCATAGTGGGTCCTACGCTTTCCCTTCAAACTTCTGGGATAGAGAACCAGGACAGACCCTAAAGTGGACTGAATATTTGTGACTCCCCAAAATGTATATATTGAAACCTTAATCCCAGTGTGATGGTGTTTGAAAGTGGGGCTTGTGGGAGGTCATTAGGTCATGAGGGTGGAGCGCCCATGATTGGGATTAGTGGTTTTTCTTGTTTGTTTGTCTTCTGAGACAGAGTCTTACTATGTCGCCCTCATTAGAATGCCGTGGCATCACAGCTCACAGCAACCTCAAACTCTTGGGCTCCAGTGATTCTCTCGCCTCAGCCTCCCAAGTAGATGGGACTACAGGCGCCCTCCACAACACCCAGCTGTTTTGGTTGCATTTATCATTGTTGTCTGGCAGGCCTGGGCTGGATTTGAATCTGCCAGCAGGATTAGTGTTTTTTATAAGTGAGGTCAGAGACGTGCCCTGCTGTCCTCCTGCCAGTGAGGATTCTATAAGAAGGCAATGGAATGTAACCCAGAGGCAAGCCCTCACCAGAACCTGACCATGCTGGCTCTCTGATCTTGGGCTTCCAGCCTCCAGAATGGCAAGAAATAAATCTCTGTTGTTTATAAACCACCAGGCTATGGTATTTTGTTTTATAGCAACCGAAACAGGCTGACAGAGCCCAGCTAGGAAGTGCATCCCCGGGAGGGAGCTCGCTTTTGTCTCCCAGGGCTCTCGCTTTCTGGGTGTAGATCCCAGGACCAGCAGGGCCTCTGCCTGTGTCTTCCCTTGTGTACTGCATGTTAGTGAGATGCCAAGCATAGTGTGAGTGTCTCACGGGTGTAAGGCCCTTCTGTCAAGGCCTAGGAGAGAAATCTCAGATACCCAAGCAGATTCCAGACCAAGCAAACACTGAAAACCTACCCCACAGAGAAAAGATCAGGGTTTGGAGAGAGTTTGTGAAGGGTTGTGGGAAGAGCTGTGCATGTGCTCTGAGCCCCCCACCGCTCTCAACTCACTCCAAGGAAGAGCAGGTGCTGTGGGTGCCTTGGAGAGCCTGGCATGTGCCCCTGATCCTTGAGGACCCAGACTCGTGTCTGTTCCAGCCTGCACAATCAAAACATGAGCAGCAGGCTGGCAGGGGCTCTGGCTGCAGAGCAAGGGGAACGGCTGCTGCCTTCCAGTTCTCGGGGAAATAGGTCTCAATGCTTCCAACAGCCCAGAGGGCACTCTGGGGAAAAAGGCCGGCATGAGTTCATCCCAGGACCTGTCCAAGTGGGCAGGGCAGAGGGGCAAACGCTGCTACAGAAGGAACCGGGGGCACCATCGGGAAGGACCAGGACACTAGCCAGAGAGAAGCATTCAGCCTCCTTGGCAGAGCTGCAGGGAGGATTCCCAAGTCTCAATGGACTGGGAAGGATCATACTCCCACACCCAGTCCTGCTAGGCTAGAGAGCCCATGGCCTGTCCCAGGACATCCACGCCAAGGATGACCCTCACCGCAGCTCCGTGTCTCTCCTCCTTGGCCCGCACTCTCTCCTGGAGGGGTTAGAAGCCCCAGGTGGCAAGAGGGGCAGAAAGACTGGAAGGATTAGGAGCAGAGACCCCATACACACCAGTGGCAGGCCTCCTGTCCACAGCACTGCAGCCTACAGTGCTGCAAATCTACAAAACTGGAACCGGTGAGGATCACCTGCATTCCAAAGGCTTATTTATAAAACCCAAATGATTCACCTTTGAAGAAACTGCAGCTGTCTTTTAAAGACAGACCTTCTCTGTCTGTCTTTAGAGCATTTTCACTTGGATTACGAAGGTTTTCTACAGCTCCACCCCATCACCCTACATGAGGAAGGAGCTTTTGTGAGCAGACACTGGGCCTTATTCTCCTTCTGTCCCCTCCATGGGTCCTGATCACCACAGACCCTTAAAGATTTGATGACTAATACAGGCTTTTCAGGGACACACTGTATAAAGGGAGCTATAGCCATAAGCAAGATCAACCCACTGTGTTTTCAGATTGCTTCAGCTGAACAGACAAACCATCCTCAGACTTTTTCTCCCTGCAGTTTTAAGCAGTAGGTGGCACTAATAAAAACACCACCTCGTATTTGTATAGCACTTTACAGTTTCACAGCCACTCTCATAACCCAAAGTCGCTCTCCACCCCCACGCTCATCCCATTTCCACCCACACCCCTGTCTTTCCCGATGACCAGCCCCGTGCCAGGGCGAGTCTGCGTGCTTCCCCCGGGGAGTCCACGTGCTACATGGAGCGTTTTCTCATAAAGAGTCAGCTGGCCAGAAATGTGGGCAGAGAGCAAAGGGCAGCTTGTTCAGGTTCTGTTTATTATGTTCTCACAGCCTTGTTTAGAGTAAAGGTGAATGACATTATTCCACTTCGCACGGTAATGAAACAACTCAATGAGGACTCCATCAGCCCAGCGCTTTAGACGGCAGACGAGCTGCCACAGATCTGTTGTGCTCGCCGTGTGACTCAGCTAATGCTACCAGGGGTGGAGCGTGCGCCGAGCCCAGCCACCTTTTCTGTACCTGGCAGAGGGAAGGGAACCGGAAGAGCAAAAGGGAATAAGAATCAAGAAAGGACCAGTTTATTGAGAGGACCAGACCCCAACCTCGAAGGCCCATCCTGAAGTCTCCCATCTCAGTCCGCAGCATCTTGGGGGGTCCTGAGAGGCCACTGGGACAGGAGGACATCTCTGCTCTTGCCTTCTTCCTCCACGATCTCATGCCAAGTGGCACAGAGGCACAGGCGCTCAGTGCCAGTAGCATCCTTGCCACCCGGGGTGACTCCAACCCAGAGGAATGCAGATTGAAGGGCGGCTGAGGGTGGAAAACTGGAATTCCTCAGACTCGCTTGAAAACGGGCACAGAGAGGGTCAGGAGCGCTCCGGGCACGCTTGCCTGGGGAGACCTCCTGCCTCTGCGTGGGCCACTCCTCCCCTTCCCCTCTGGGCCTTAGAGAACCAGACACCACCTTAGTGGCTGGTCTCTCACGTCCACTCCTTCCTCCCCAGTCTCCCCCGTGCCCACCCTCCCCCAGCTCTCAGCATAGCAGGTTCACCCCTTCCCTTACACCAGAGCCGGCTTCTCCACCCACACGGGCAGACAGCCGGCCCTGCCAGGAGAAGAGCCCAGGGCCTGCGTCCCGGTGCTGGGCCAGCAGCCAGCACAGAAGGCCCTCTCAGAGCTTTGGTTTATTCAGAGCAGCGAGTTCTGGGGAGAGCACCGGAGAGTAAAGTCAACTAGGAACTTCCCAGCAGCCCACCCAGCCTGGGACCAGGGAGGGAATGGTCAGGACTTGAAGCAGGGGCCAAAACCCCACTGTGGCCTGGGAAAGACCGCACGACTCTTGATATCCCCAGGATGTGATGCCCTCCACTGTGAAATTTGGAAATAGCTATCAAATTACTAACACTACCATGACACTCTTCACTCATAACCTGAGTTCCAACGACCTTGTGGCATGACCTTGGGTACAGAGGCACCCACAACAGAGCCTAATGACAAAATGGCCAAACATGAGAACACATGAAAACGGACAGGAAGGCAGGCTTGGAGCAATGAGACTCAGAAAGCATGGCAGAGCATCTCGTGATCTAGGGCCCCTCCGCATGCCTGCTATCAAACAACGAGCGTAGCTCAGGCCCAAACGCTTTTATCTCAGAGGAGCAAGTCAGGCTGAGAAGAGAGAGGCCGCATCCTGAGAGTCACACTCCAGGGCTGGTGGGCTCCTAGTTCCTGCACTTGTTTGTGGCTGGATGTGCTCTAGCCTCTTTGGCCCTCACAGCTGTGTTCCTCCCATCTCACCCTGTGTTTCCTAAGCCCATCTGCATGTTGGAATCGCCTGCAGAGCTTTAAAAACTACAGCTACCAGGTCCCTAACAAAGAGCTTCTGATGTAGCCGTTTTAGGGTAAGACCTGGACATTTGGGTTTTTAAAACTACCCCGATTGTGCTAATGAGAAGTCAAGGTTGAGAGCCACTGTCTTAAACCATCTTTCATCAAAGTCCACAGGATACTCACTAGTCATCTAGCTTATTCTAGAGGTTCATCAGATGAGCCTCTCTGCGTGTAGAACCTGGAATTTGCACTTACAACAGGCTCCCAAGCTCAGAAGATTCTTTCTCACCCCAGAGGTGCCCAAGGCTACAAATGGTTCATGCTGACTTTGTTCTATTTTGTTTGCCACGCAGAGAGGAACAGTGAATCTCACACCAGCCCAAACGTGTTAGCACTCCAAAGGCCGCTTGGGGATGGAGAGCAGTTCTGAAAGTCATAGCTCTTCCCAAACTACTGCCCTGGCTGGCCAGGAGCCTGCACAGGCCCCAGGACCACAGCAGACTCGTGTCCACAGCACAAGCCCTGCACGAGCAGCAGAGGAAGACAGTGGACGGAAGTGGCACGTGGGGATGCCGACCTAGTGAGGTGGATGCGGGCTTGTGGAAGAGGAGATGGGAGAGAAGGCAGGACCGGGAGACACGGAAGGTCAGGATGAGGTATACTTTGATATTGCTCTAGATGTTGTAAACATTTCTCTTTGTTTTATCACAGACCAAAATCTGGCTTGGCGTGACCAAAGTGCCTAAAGGTAGGCATCAGAGCAGAGAGCTCTGTGCCTCTTGTGGGAAGCAGGGCATACAGGGGGTGAGGAAAGCTACACCCCAGGGGAAGATCGTGTCTACGGTGTTCTAGTCTAACGCTCCCAGCTGTCACACACGCACAGACACACAGAGCCGCTCCACAGGAGTATCCTAAACGTAGCCGTCACGTTCGTCTGCACACGGACACACGCCCACACACCCTCGCTCAGCTGCAGAATTCAGGATACGCAAGCTTGGTCCTTCACACCTCCCCATCGCGGGAAGAAGTCACCAGGGTGCCAGGACACCACCATCTGCAGCCTTTGTTTTGCCTATAGTTGGCCAGAACTCCAGGCCCCAAATGAGGCCACCACACAATTCTCTTGTTCAGAAGTTTCTCCTTGGGAGAGTGGAAGTGGTGAAAAGGCCCCTCCCAGAAGGTCACACATCTCCGGGGCTGTATGCAGTTCCACCTTATAACGCACCTCACGTTCGACAGTAGACTTGGCAGCAGATGCACATTTTGTATGTAAACAATGTTTAAAATACCCTGTTAGAGAATTTAACCATTAAATTAATCCTGGCAGCCTTAGCTAAAAATGCTTTTTCATTTTGTTTTGTTTTTTTTTAATCAGGGTGGGGGGATACTCCCTGATCTAACTAGGAACACCCATTTGAGGCTTGGGAGTTTTAGGGTGAAATTCCATAGGTGTCCTCGGTGTGAGGCCGAGGGGACAGGTGTTCCTCCCCTGCCTTGACGTTCACACGGTCACACCAAGCCTCACTCACAGGGATCAATGCGCCATGGCAGGGCTGCAACCCTGACACTAAGGGGAGGTGTCAAGGGCCTTCTTGGCCTTTTCTAGCTGTAGCCAAGGAAGGAAGAGATTCTAAAGTTACTGGACAGGAATGCAAGCACTGGAACACCTGTGTAATCTTAAAGGTCCATCACCCCACATAGGAGAGTGCTTCAGCCCAGTTTCCAATCACCTGCACTCCAGAGCTCATGTGCTGTTTCAAAGATTCTAGTGGAAGTTTTTGTAGATCTGCAATGAATTCAGATCCATTGGCCATGAATCATCCCAATAGTACCCCCACCACTTTCTCTGTGATTGAGTCCACCTGGACACTGGCCTCTTCTAGGCCCTTCTTCCACTTTCTGGTCTCTCTTCTGGGGATTCATCACCTTGGCATTGCTCCTGTGCAAAATTCACCTTCTTCCTGGGTAGTGAGAGTAGGTTCCAGGAAGCTCACTTATCCTCCAAGGAAAAGTTGCCTGAAACATTTCCAAGAGTAGCCCCAGAGTACCATGAAAGTATTTTAGGAATGTTCTCCACAGCCAAATGTTCACAGTGATCTTCTTAGCCACACTTCCTATTTCATGCTCAATCCCAAAAGGTCAATGATGGAGAAGAAAGCTGCTTTGTGAGAGCCAAGAGATGGACCTTTCTAAGAAAGCATGTTTCCAGGAAGCCAGCTGGAATGAGAGTTTCAGCCTAACTTCCCATTCCCCCCCCTTATAATTACATGACCTGCATGGAAAAGGGGAGTTGGAGGGACAGGGACAATGTTAGGCACCGTGAGAGCTGTCCATGCTATGGGGATTCACCTCCCTGTGCCGAGCTGTCTATCACAGAGCAATGGTGTGTGATGCCACAGGGAGGTGAGGGCAGAGAAGACATTGAGATAGGTTATACAGGGCCCCTCTGCACAAAAGTCTACTGATGCTACATTCCCTGGTCATTTGATTTCTGGAAAAGTTCTGGGTAGAACAGATGAAGGTTTGCAAACCTGTATCTTTCTTAATGGCAGCTCTAGTTCAGAAGTCATGAAGGACATCTCCTAAGACCCGGGCTGGAAATGGAAGGGTAGCGGAGTCTTGTGAATTTCCTAGGCTAAGATGGGCGTAGCTTTTCACACTGGTCCAATGGAAATGGGAGAAACGGCCCATTCCATGGAGTCCGTCCTCTGTCCCAGGCGCCACCAGTCAATGACAGCACTAGAAACCTGGGATTCCACAGAGGCCTCGCTCCTAAGCTGTGAGGTCCTAGCAGATGGGAATGGCCATGACATTATGACAGCAAATCATAAATGTGAGCCTGTCTTTCAGCTATTCCTTCAAGGAGTATAAGACAAGTGGAGGGTGTGGTGGGTGTGCAAATTGCATTTGCATTATTTACAGATTAGCCTAGCACAGCGAATCTGCCTTCTCAGCGGAGATGGCCCAAGGCATTATGAAGGGCAAGTTGCTGACCCAGAGAAAGGTAACAGCTGCAAGGCGCTACCACTAACCAAAACACAGACATGGGTGCATGAAATAGAGCCCGAGTTCCGGCAGCTGAGCCATACTTTGGAGTGGCCCTCTCTTCTCTCCTCACCCCTAGCCTCCCACCCTGAATACCACTGCTTTTCAACACCTATAACATTTCACATTAGAATATGGTCTTGGCAGTAAGGGGAGGGGAAAGCCAGTGATTTCCAAGAGTCCTCATCCGAGGTCTAACTGAGCCTCCTCTGGCTTTGGGACAGCAAATCTAAGTACATTTTGGACCTCAGGAACCTGGGGTAAGAGTCTTTTTCCATGAGGCTATGTACTTTTCCCTGGGCTTGGTCAAAGCAAGTCAGGGATGGCTCCTGCATGTTCTTCCTCGTGGCTTCGCGGGTCTGAAAGTCGATGTTCACCTGGAGACAAAAACAGAGAGCAAGGTCACAGGCCCTGTGGCAAGTACCCGGCAGCAGACCCTAGCTATATATTAATTAATAATGATGGCATCTTATATCTTTAAGATGATTTATGCTTTTCAAATAGCTTTCAAAGAGGTCATCTCTTCTCATCACAGTGAGAATCCTGTGGGGTCTGAAGACCAGATATTTCTCGGTCTCAATTTATAGATAAGAACACTAAAAAAGAGAGAAACTAAGAAGCTTATTTAAAGTGTGGGAAGTTAGTACCAGAGCCAAGGCAAAATTCCAAATTACTTGAATCCTAATCCCAGGACCTTTGCAATGTCAGGCAAAGGGTCAGGCTCAAGTCAAGTGTTGACACAGGTTCCCTAAAGTAAGCTTTCTGTCTTTCTTAACTGCCTAAGAAATAAATGCCCTAGTACAATGTACATCTCTGTTCCGACCAGCATTATAAAGAGCCTATTGCATTCTAGACCACTGATAAAGTCCTCATGCATCCCAAGTCAAAGCAAAAGTGAAGAGCTCTAGGAATGTAATGCAGCTAAATCTGTAGACAGCCAACATTTTTCTGCAATCAAACCCTTCCAGGAGAAATTCTGTATTATAACTCAGAATAGCAATACAATACAAATTCATCCTATTACAAATGATTATAATAAAATAATACCAATCACGGTAATTACTCATTAATGAGAAGTGGCAAATATTGAATGGGTACTTTAATCCCTGTACTCTGAAAGGAAGATGATAGAAGACCCTTTGACTTTGAGGGGAAAATGAGACTCAGAGAGGTTAAGTACTTTGACCAAAATCACACAGCTTGTAAATGGTAGAGCTGACAATGGAACAAGATTCCAAAAAAGAGCTGCATTCTGTGAAGCTATACTGTCTTCTACTAGGAAAATGAATGTGGGCTCAGTGGCATTCATTCTTGCAAAATCCCTGTAGCAACACAGTGCCTGCTAGCACATGTTCAACTGACCAACAGCTAAAACACTGCTAACAGAGCTTTTGTGATAGAAGCTTAGGGTTTCTTCTCCTTAGAAATGATCCTTTTCATCAGAAGCCACCAGAGCAGGGAGGCTCGCTTCAGTGTAAGAAAGGCCCATCTCAAACTCCATCTCAAACTCCCTCTGAGGAGAGAAGTGTGAGCCAAGAGCCGTGGATAGAAGTCTGACAGGATGGTCGCCACAGCCAACACACCTCCCGCGGGGCCTGCACATCCACAAACTCCTCAAAGATCCTATGGGCCTTGGAAACCAGTTTTGCAGTTGACCTGGTCTTCTTAAACTCTTCACAGGCCAACCAGAACTCCAGGTTCTCCTCGCTGAACTCTGTCTTCAAGAAGGCGCGGAAGGCAGCCACCCCATCTGTGGATGTGGAAGGAGGCAGGAAAGAAGAGAGAAGCTTCAGTTCAAGGACAGCAGAAGGAAGAAAGGAAAGTCGTCACCATGTGAGGGTGCCCTAATTGTCCGAGCCTATGGCCCCTCCTCACCCTTTTGAAGTCTCTATTCTCTTAGACACCCAGGCGCCCTCAGAGGAAAGCCATGTTTCTTGTTCAAAGATTACAGTGATATTAGAAAGTGATGTTTAAGAAGTCATAGTAGTGGCTCAACTGGCTAAGGCGCCAGCCACATATACCTGAGCTGGCGGGTTCGAATCCAGCCCGGGCCCGCCAGACAGCAATGACGGCTGCAACCAAAAAATGGCCAGGCATTGTGGTGGGCACCTGTGGTCCCAGCTACTTGGAAGGCGGAGGCAGGAGACTCGCTTGAGCCCAGGAATTGGAGGTTGCTGTGAGCTGTAATGCCACAGCACTCTATCCAGGGTGACAGCTTGAGGCTCTGCCTCAAAAAAACCAAAACAAAACAAAGAAGTCATAGTAGTAATGTTTAGGGCAGAGCTGGCTGTCCCCTGAGCCTACAGTGAGCCTGTGTTGCTAATTAAGCCAAAATAACATGTGCAATTTATTCCCTGCCCTAATCCAAGTTAAATACCCCGAGAAAATACACAATCTGTTATAAGATGAACTAGAGAGAGGTGTGAATGTCTCAGGGCAAATCCTTTCCTACTGTCAGAAAAACACCTTCAAATAAACACTCTCCCAAAATACAGGCTGTTCTGTCATCCTGTTACATGAAGAGGGTTCCCAGTCTCTTTTAAAAACCTTTAAGGTACTGTACTTTGATGTTCTAGGCCATGCATTCTTTATTTTAAAAGACCTTTCCTAGCAAATTACATGTTTTAAGATTGATTATTATTTATCTACCAAGTGATTTAACAAATTAATCAATATCGTCTACATTGCCAAGCAGAGCCTCCAGTCAGCACAAAGTGAGTCGGGTTACCACATCAAGCTAGAAGGGGAAAATCACATATATTGACAGCCTAGGCATCCAGTTAATGTTTCTACTTTAAATATTTTTATAAATTATTTTAAATGTAACATAATCTCCTCTAATTGAGTAACAGATCTAGCTTTCAACAAAGTGTTCTCAGGGGAAGGACACCTAGTATAAACAAGTGCTCCACTGGCCATAAAGGACTCTGGCAATAATGTTTTATTTCTTTTCTAAAATTGACTAGAAAGTCAAAATTTTAACAATGCTTAATTCCTGATAAGGAGATGACCTGGGCGTGTGCTGTCCATCAAACTCAGAACAGCTGCTCCCTGCTGTTGATGAATTGAAATGCCTGTGTTTACTTTTCTGAAATGTTTTCATTGCTCCTAATAAAAAACTCATTGTGTATCTTTGTCTTTCAAAACAGACATTTTAATGTCTACTCTGGGACAATAGTCATAAAAGCCCAGACTTTTTTTTTTTTTTGCGACAGAGCCTCAAGCTGTCACCCTGGATAGAGTGCCCTGGCATCACAGCTCACAGCAGCCTCCAATTCCTGGACTCAAGTGAGTCTCCTGCCTCCGCCTCCCAAGTAGCTGGGACTATAGGCGCCTGCCACAACACCCGGCCATTTTTTGGTTGCAGCCGTCATTGTTGTTTGGCGGGCCTGGACTGGATTCGAACCAGCCAGCTCAGGTGTTCGTGGCTGGTGCCTTAGCCCATTGAGCCACAAGCGCTGAGCCGCCAGACATTTTTTTAAAGACAGAGTTTCACTTTGTCGCCCTCGGTAGAGCGGCAACCTCCAGCTCTTGGGCTTAGGCGATTGTCTTGCCTCAGCCTCCAGAGTAGCTGGGACTACAGGTGCCTGCCACAACACCCGGCTATTTTTTGTTGCAGTTTGGCCAGGGCCGGGTTTGAACTCACCACCCTCGGTATATGGGGCCAGCGCCCTACCCACTAAGCCACACGCACCGGCTAAAGCCCAGACTTTTTTAATGGCAAGGGCTAGGAACTTGAGAGAAAGAAAAGTTTTCACGAGACTCCCAAAACTAAGCTTCAAATTTCAAAGAGATTTATGTGTGGAGGCCTGTGCTTAAGTGTGTTTAAAAGTAGGATGGCCACGGAATCTGCCATCCAAGACAGGACATTTTTGAGAGGGAAGGGGGAAGTACTGTCAATTACACCAGGTCAATAGGCATAAACCGTGACCACCACGGGCAAAACTCAGGACATATGATTACTTCAACTCTTAGCCATGGCTTATGGAGAAAACAGAATGTAACATGAGGTTACTTCCCATTGGGCAAGATGGAAATAAAATTGTTCTCGAGCTAGAGGTGGGGGGACAAGAGGATATCAACATTTAGACTCAACTGCGAGGACTTCTCAGGGCACCTCCCACCCCTGTTCCTATATGGGGTTCAAAACTCTGGGAGAAGTGAGTAGAAACCCAAGATAACACGCTGAGAATCAAATGAACGGAAAACTATGGCATGGCAATGGGTAGGCTGAAGTAGCCTGAGAACCGTTCATGGGATTCAATGCTGTTTCTTAAAGAAATTATGAATGTGAGAAGTGCAGAGGCTCCTCAGTTTACAAGGGCATTATATCCTGATGAACCCATCTTAAGTGGAAAATATTGTTAAGTCAAAAATGCATTTCATACGCCTAAACTACTGGACATCATGGGTCCGCCAAGCCTACTTGAAATGTCCTCAGAATACTTTTGGTACAGTATTCAATAAATTACACAAGATATTTGACACTCATTATAAAAAAGGATTTATGTTAGATTATTTGGCCTACCATCATGAGTATCTATCGTGCCACATATTGCTAGGCTGGGAAAAGATCCAAATTCAAAGTGCAGTTTCTAGTGAATGCATATCATTTTCATATCACCAGAAAGTTGAAAAGTTGTTAAGTCGAAGCATAGTAAGTCAGGGACTGTCTATACTGTTTAAGGTTTGAGGATACATCTGAGAGCAAATCATAAAATCCTTGCCCGTTAAATCCCCTGTGGGTATTCTCTTTGCCATTCTTCGCTCACCCTGTACCCCTCAAATCCTTCATGGAAGGAATCCAGAAGTCTCCATGGACTCTATAGGAACTTGAATCAGAAAGGGGCATGTGTACCAGGAGAGGACCACAGCCTCAGAATTTTGTGAAGTACTGAGCAAAAAGCATGGCATATAGTAAATAAGTAAAATTCCCGGTCACAAGTCCTAAATAGACATATAAACAAAACTCAACTTCCCCAGGTCTTACCACCTTCTCCAGCTAAAATAGACAGGAACTTCTTCTATTTCCTGCCTAAAACTAGAAACTTCTCTGCATTCACACACAGCTTTTCTTCTTGCTCACCATCATCCTTCCATTCTCAGGCCTATTTATTCTGCCTTCCTGGGGGCCACATTTTGTTAATTAGCCTCTTTCTTTCCTTTAAGTTCAACTCCTGCTGCTCAACAAATCTTTCATAATCAGATCCACAGTTAAACATCCTCAAAGCTGTCTTTAAAAAGTCTCTTCCTGACCTCATGTTTCCTTCCAGCTTTGCTGTCTGATCTCTCCACTTCCTTCTCTACCACATTTCTTGCAGGAGTTATCTGTATGAACTGTTTTTACTTCCTCCCCTCTCATTCCCCACCATCTGTATCACAGTATGGCGGTGGGGGGGGGGGCCCTATCAGAGGCTACAGACTGGGGTTGGATGGAAAAACAGCTGAAGCTGTGGAAGCCTCAGTGCTTGTGCAGGAAACTTTCTCCTTGTAGGAGACCCAGTGCCCTAGAGAACAGAGGAGGGGCTGGTTCAGCAGGGGTAGCTCTGAGCAATGACCATCCCACACGTCACTCTATCAGGGGAAGCAGGGAATACCTGAAGACTACAGGACAGAAGCTCAATCTTCCTGCCTCCCTCTTAACAAACTTGCCACCAGAGGGAAGGGGAGTAAGGAGGACCCTAAAAAACTGTGCATTTATCTAAAAGATTAACTAGGACAGTGTTTGTCATCTTTTTTCTCTCATAGCCCAATCGAACCTATAGTTAAACTTCCACGGCACACTTAAACTAATGTTGATCAAAAAAGAAGAGTGAAAAAAAAGAATATACTTGCTATGCTTTGAACTTCTTTTGAAAATAATTTAATGAATGATCTATAGAAATTGTCACTGCACACCTAAGATCCTCTCGCAGCACACCAGTTGAAAATCACTGACTGGGAAGTGACTTAGAAAAGCAACTCGGAAAAGCCTGTTGTGGTTTTTAAACCAGAAAAAGCTAAATTCCTTGAACGGGAAAGTTTAGGTCTGTTGTTTGTGTTGGATTTTGTTTAGTTTTTTACTAAACAAAAAACAGGTGCTTATGAACAAGTTTAATGTGGTTGTAGGCACTAAAAAAATTTACCTTTCTGCCTTTCTTGATGGTGTTGGTGAATTTAGCCTTACTAAGGGAACTCTGCATCTGACCTCATGCTGGACAAGGTATAACCTCTCTTTGGGTCTAGATCCCAGCTGCAAAATGCTCTCGGGCGTGCTGTCTTCCTTGCTTTACATCATTTCATAGATGAAAAAATCGATGCTAAAAAAAGTGACTTGCCTGACCTCACCCACCTAATCATACATAGCATTAAAAATAATATAATTACATGAACTCCCAATCCAACCTAGTAATAATGCCATCTTTATTCATTCCTTCCTTCCATTATGTGACCCAGGCTTTGCCAGGCACAATTGTCATCTCACAGAACATGCTATCAAATGGCAGTTGAAGCCAAAAAAGCATGATGCTAATTATGGTGTAGTGTGATAAATTATAAGATTAGGGAGAGTTTGGGGTGTTACAAGAGGACCCAGAGGGCCACCCAAGCCAGCCCTGAGGAAGGAAGGCAAGATTTGTGGGAGGAAGAGGCGTCTAAGCCACAATGGGACATTGAGGGATAGGAAGCTAAGCAAGAGGGGGAAGGGGGGGATGGAGAGGAGACTTTCAGGAACAGGGAGACATCCACAGAAATGTCTAGAAGTGAGCAAGTTTACCTGAGTAATCAAAAATAGTTTAGGAAGCCTGGTGCTTAATAACAACACAGCTAATAACAGTTAGGCCAACTTATAGCCCAGGCATACATTAGAGGCCTGCAAAAAGGCCAAGGGACAGAAGGATCACACGGCACGACAGAAGGCCGGAAAGAGGGCACCTCCAGGAGGAGGACGTGGCCACTGTGTCTAGTGACCAGGTGCAGTCAGAGAAGAGCCACTAGATTCAGTGATCATGGGCAGGAATGGTTCTAGTGGTGGGGTGGTGGGGAATGAGAGGGAAGGAAGTAGAAACAGTTCTTCAGATGACTCTTACAAGAAATGTGGTAGAGAAGGAAGTGGAGAGATCAGATAGCAAAGCTAAAAGGAAACATGAGGTCAGGAAAGAGACTTTTTAAAGACAGCTTTGAGTATGTTGAACTATTGATCTGATCAGGAAAGACTTGTTCAGCCAGGCGCATTGGCTCACACCTGTAATCCCAGCACTTGGGAGGCTGAGGCAGGTGGATTGCCTGAGGTCACAGGTTCAAGACCAGACTGAGCCAGAGGGATACCTCGTCTGTAAAAAAAAAAAAAGGCTGAGGTGAGAGAACCACTTCAGACCAAGAGTTTGGGGTTGCTATGAGCTATGACGCCACGGCACTCTACCAAGGGTAACAAAGTGAGACTCTGTCTCAAAAAACAAAACAAAAAAAGCCCACAAAAGTTATTGAGCAGCTGGAGTTGAACTTAAAGGAAAGAAAGAGGTTAATTAACAAATGTTGCTCCCAGGAAGGCAGAAGAAATAGGCCTAAGAATAGAAGGATGATGGTGAGCAAGAAGAAAGGCTGTGTGTGAATACAGAGAAGTTTCTAGTTTTAGGCAGGAAACAGAAGGAGTTCCTGTCTATCTTAACTGGAGAAGGTGGTAGGACCTGGGAAGCCGAGTTTTGTTTATACTTCTATTTAGGACTTGTGGCCTGGAATTTTACTTATTTACTATATGCCATGCTTTTTGCTCAGGATTTTACAATTAATTTTCACAACAATGTTGATCCCTAGATAGTATCACTCCCATTTTCCATAGAAGAAAATAAAGCTTAGAGCAGTTGAATAAATTGCCTAATTTCACAGCTGGCAAGAGTAGAGCCAAGATTCCCAACCAGGTCCATACGACTCCAAAGCAAGATCTTTCCAGATATGTTTGCAGGAAGAAGAAGGAAAAGGACAGGGGAAGAAAGAGATAAAAGGAGCAAAGGAGGCCAGGCACAGTGGCTCCCGCCTATAATCCTAACACTCGGGGAGGCCAAGGAGGGAGGATCCCTCGAGCTCAGGAGTAGGAGTTTGAGACCAGCCTAGCAAGTGAGGCCTCATCTCTACTAAATGAATCTTGAATCTGGAAAACAGAAAGGTCTGGGAACTGGCAGATGAGACATAGAGGAAGTGGAAAGGGATAAGCAGGAGGTTAAAGAAAAAGAAGTTGAGACAGAGAGGGAATTTTAAAATAACCATTAAAATAACCATGGTGTCACTTGCGGAGCATTTAGGGAGCACTTATTTTGGGCCAGGCACCGTGCCAAATGCTTTATAAACCTTATGGCACTTTCTCTTCATAGCTAATCTATTGCACAGGTCTTGACGTGGTCAATGCTTTGTAGAAGAGAAGAAGAAAGCTTAGAGATGTTAAATAACTCTCCCCGGGTCACACAGTTAGCAAGTGGCAAGGACGCCAAACTACACAGCCAGCGGGCTCATGCATGTCCAGTCTCCAACTTAGCACGATGGTGGCCCATGGAGGCTTGTGCCAGTGACCACTGAAGTGGAGGGAGAGGACTCCTATTGTAGGACAAAGGGGCCACAAGTGACACCATGGTTGGCGACATTTCAATAAATGACAGCAACAGGTGGAGTGGAGTGAAAATGGGAGCAGCACCAAGGACGACGAGGGCTATCTGAACATAGAACAATAATATAGAAGCCAGCAGGCGTGGGCAGGACAGTCTGAGTTACAGTGTATGCAACTGAGGCTGGGTCAACAGGAATGGGGATTTGGACTAAGATGTGTGCTGAACTCACAGCCAGCTCGACATTGGCTGGCTGCTGGGAGAAAGCATCATTTGTCCCAATTGGGAGCATCAATCCTGATCAGAGGCAGGTCTTTAATGAACTGTGTGACCTTGGATAACACACTCACTCGTTGGTTCCAGCCTCCTTTTCTGTAAGGAGAGGGGACTGGATCCGATGCACTTACATGCTCTGCTGTGTGCCCCATGGCAATTTAGATCAGCCCCCGAAATAGCCCTCAGCAGACCATCCTCCTGCTCACTAACCTCATCACTGTCACACATGGAAGACTTACTCCAGGCCAAGTTCTGTGCTGGCCAGTTTCACACATTAACTCATTTGATCTTTACGTCAACCTAGTAAGAACATAGAGGCTCTGGAATCAGACAGCCTGTGTTTGAATCCTGCATGAACTCGGAAAAGTGTTTTAACATCTCTAAGGCTGAGTCTTCTCATCTGTAAAATGGGATAAATGCTGCATTGGACTGTTGTGAGGAATAAACAAGGCAAGCCACATACAAGTGCCCAGAGCTCCAACAAGCAATCGATAAATGATAGCTCGTGGGGAAGTGTGTTCTACAAATAGGGGAAGAGAGACGTGGGAAGTTTAATTGCCTGTGGTCACTTGGCCAGAAAAAGGTAGGAAGAGGATTTGCACACACATCTGCATGACCTTGGAGCCCACTCTGTCTGTCTGTCCTCTGGTGGGGGTTGCCTGTGCTCAGATTATTACTTCCTCCAAAGGATGGATAGAAAATAACCCCAAATCAGGCAGACACATGGCACATATGCTACCCTTTGGCTCAGGGACTTGGAGATTCTCCAGCAGGAGAACACCTGCCATCACCTTCTCTGTGGTGAGAACTGAGGTCACCAGTAATCTGGAATTTGCCTAAACAGCCCTGACAGCCTGCCCTGTCTCTGTTCTTTCATTTACAAAGAGCAGAAGTGCTCTCCCCAACATGCCGTGGTGCCTCACACAACAGAAAGGCATCTATCCCACCAGTGGCCCAGGGACACGGTGACAAAGCATGGCTGAGTGAACACGGGTTATCTCAGGCAACCTCAGCCCAAAATATGGTAGCCTGCATTTGCAGGGAGGGCTAGCAGGCAGTGGGGGGGAGGGGGGAACCAAAAGAAAACATGGCACTTGGAAGTTACCAGGGATTTTAGGAGAAGCGCTTGAGAGATGGGGAAGGATGAGAGAATGGCCTTACTCTCCTGGGCCCTTTCTGGGGGGGTCTGGACCTGAGACACAGTAGGGAACAGATTGCACCAATGCCCTGACAGACAAAGATCACAAAGGCTGGCAAAACCTGCACCTGCCAGCAGCCATCCTCCCCTGCTCGCCCACTTTCTACACCCACTGCTCTCTGTCCCAGCCTCCCCCAAGTCTGTTCTTATTTCCCGGGCTGGCACCGGGCAAGGGAGGCCATGGAGGGGTCACTGTGCAAAGAGAAACTGCCCCCTGAACAATGGACTTGAGAAGGGGGCGGGGCAGGGCCCCTCCTCTTGGCCAGAGCAGATGGCAGCAGCACCAGCTTCCATGGACGGACCACCAGCCCCTCCCAACCTGGCCCACCTTTCCCCTTCATGTGACCCAGCAAATGAACTGCATGGGACTAGAGCCAGCTCCATTCTGTTTCTCCCCTTACCTCCCCTCTCCTCCCAGTCAGCTTTTCCTCTGTCTCTCCCTGGGCCCTCAGCATCTCCCCCTGCCCCTCTCCTTTTTCTTCTAATCTCTTTCTCTCCCTCCTTCCACCCCTCCCCCCACCCAGATCGGGACCCTTTCCTTCCTCCTACTTGTCAACAAATAGCAATTGGTTCAAAATGTGAGTTTATCTCCAAAAGGCTCACCAGCATCACCTAGCATCTCTCAGGGTGAGATGCTTTGTGATAGCTGGGCTTCCTCTGCCAGGACCCCAGGCACCCCACACTCTGCTCCCTCCCCTTGGCCCCAGGGGCTAGAGTTCCCCTTGGACAATCCCCCAAAGATTTCAGGCAGCTGGAAACTGTGATTTCTCTTTGACCCCACAGCAATTCTGCCCGGGATTGTGTCTTGGCTCTGATGCACACCAGCTAAGTGTGACCTTGAACAAGAGGCTTAACCAATTTGTGCCTCAGTTCTCTCATCTGTAAAATGCAGTTCCTGACAACACCTGCTCCATAGGGCTGTGGGAATGTGGTTCACACGTGGTAACAACCTGACATATAGACGGTGAGTGCTCACACCATGTCTGTGACTACTCATTATTTCTGTACTTTGGTGGCGTAAGTCATTACACAGAGTATGACATATCTAATACTAAAAACTATCCTGGTGACTTAAAGGCAGTTGTATGGGGTACAGTTCAGGAAAATGGGAGGGAAACAGAAGGATTTGCCCTTTGTTATTTCCTTTTGATTTTCTCTGTGTGACCCTTAAAGAGCCCAGGTGCTGAGAACATCACTAATGTTTTGAGATTGGTGCCCATCTAGTGGCAGGAAGGAAAAGACTTGTGTCCAAAATTCCTGGAACAGTGAGCAAAATATTGGCATCCTCCTGATCATCCACAGAATCTCCAAGAACACACTGTGGCCTTGGCTGCTCGAACTGCCTGCCTGCGGCTGGCTTTCTCCCCCTGGTTCTTGGAGGCAGGGTGATTACATAAGAAGAGAAACTGGGTCACTATGAATGAGCAGTGCAGCTGGTGCAACCGGGAGTGGGGCTTAGGTAACAGTTCAGGGTCCAGGAGCCTTGATTAAGCTGGCTTCAGGGGTGGGCTCGAGCCTAGTTCAGTTCTCATGCAGAAAAATATAGGAATAAAAAATACAAAAATTTTGAAGCTCTCTATTTACCAAAGTGTTTTTCCAAAGACCAGAGTCCTCTTTTGTCCCTGATCAATTGGAGAAAATAAAGTGATGAATGAGTTGCAAGGCCAGATAAAGGATAAGAAAGGAAAATACATTTATAAAATCCAGGATACGAATACTAATGGTGAAGTCAAAAATCTCTTTGATTCAGAACCAAGCCACTGCTTTGAAATTTATAAGAATAGCATCAGCATCAGAGCTTTTCTTTTGTGTTATCTATAAAACAAATGTTTTTAAACAAATAAACCAGGGCCAAATAAAATTTAGGTAAGGAGATTACTTAGAGAACAAATTATTTACAGTTATGACATTTTATTGGCAAGCAACTGGTATGCTAATTATACTTCAGTCTAGTGAAGAATGTAATTTTCTTCAGTTATCTCTACTTTGTTAGTATTTACATAGCCAGATAATAAATTATAATTGTAGTAGGATTTGACAGTTCTTAAAGTCTTTGAGCTAGATTCTCCCCCCTCATCCCCCACAATATGGCAGCAGAAGAGTAAGAGGAGCCTGGGTCTTACAATTCCTATGCCAATGTCCTTTCATATTTTATCAAGCACAAGCTGAGACAACTGATCAGAAAACATAAGAACGAGTCTGTAGCTGTATCTATTATAAGGAGAATTTCTTTCTGTTACCGGGAAGTTTTCTTTCTATTATGGGGGAGACAAAGGAGATGTTCCCTAACAGGGTGAAAGTTTAGCATTTGCAAAGGACTCCTTTAGTACAGGAGAAGTATTATAAAACCTCATGTACACACCAGCCTAAAGGATTACAAAAATGAAATATCTGGGAATATAAGTCTAGCTGGTTTGATACAGGAATACTACAGGGAATCACAAAGAGGAAACATGAAATTTACCTCTTGGGCTTTTAAAAACTACATCCCTGGCAGGATTCCCTCACATACATCAGGGGAAAGTAGGAGGTAGGAGAAAGGGATGCCAAAAGCTCATGAGGCAAAGGGGGTGAGGTGTGAGGAATTTGAGTAAGTCCCACCGGTGATGCTAACACTATCCCCAATCCACAAACTCAAAATGTGTGTGTGACTGAGGAGCTGCCACCATCTCTGAAACATAAAAGGCACAAAATGCATATTTTCCTAATGAACCTAATGTTGTATTACAGCAAGAATAATTAAAAACAGCTATCCTTCACTGTGCCCCTTTATATATAAGCCATTGTGTTTAGGATTTCAGAACCTTGTTGAATTCTCGCAACCGTACAAGGCAAGTCTTAACAGCCTCCTTTTACAGATCAGGAAAGTGAGGCTTGCGGAGATTAAGAAATCTGCCTAAGGTTGCACACCTGGTAAATGACAGAATGGGTTGGAAGCTTGTCCAACTGCTTTCATTCAGA
This sequence comes from Arctocebus calabarensis, assembly GCA_963573935.1. Taxonomy (NCBI): domain Eukaryota; kingdom Metazoa; phylum Chordata; class Mammalia; order Primates; family Lorisidae; genus Arctocebus; species Arctocebus calabarensis. The sequence continues at coordinate 71,553 of CAUYON010021054.1, forward strand.
CCATTTTTGACAAGCTTTTAGCAGTTGGCTAATATCTTCAAGGCATTCCTTCTACAAAGGCCAAATGCACCTATGTTCCAGGATCTAAATAACAATTACTACCATGTGGGAATGAGAGCAAGGAGGCAGAGGCTTCTTTTCCACCCATCTCTGCCTCACATACCTGTTTCTCTTATCCTTAATTCATGCAGAAAGCACATCTGTCATACTTGTTTATTTTCTGTGGAGCCCTCCATCCTCCATATGTGGAACCTGTGATATCCCATGCACCATTAAAGGGAGGTGCTGCCTGAGAATTTTGGAAAGGGCAATCCAAGAAACAGTCTTTTCTTTTCTTTTTTCTTTTTCTTTTCTTTTTTTTTTTTTTGAGACAGAGTCCTACTCTGTCCCCCAGACTAGAGTGCCCGATGTCAGTGTAGCTCACAGTACCCTCACACTTCTGGGTTCAAGTGATCTTTCTGCCTCAGCCCCCCTAGTACCTGAGACTACAGGTGCCTGCCACAACACCCCAGCTAATCTTTCTAAGTAGAACTGAGGTCTCATTCTTGCTTAGGCTGGTCTCAAACTCCTGAGCTCAAGAGATCTTCCCTCCTCAGCCTCCCAGAGCGCTAGGATTACAGGCATGAGCCACCACAGCTGGCCCCAAGAGATAGTCTTCAGTGGTTTCTTGGAAAGCATGGCCCCTGCCCCACCAAGATGCTCCAGATTCATGGTTTTACTAACTTGTATTTAGGAACAGTGCTTCACAAGCTTCCACAAGCCTTCCCTGGGGGGCTTGTGCACCCCACTCCCCAGATTCTGATCCAATAGGTTTGAGATAAGCCCCCAAAGTCTCCATTTCTTACGAGCTCCCAGCAGATGCTGGTGCTGCCTTCCTTGAATCACACTTTGGGTAACACTGTTCTAGAACATTTTGGCTTGGAGACAGATGTGAGGAAGGCTATTGCAGGAAATGGAAACCTGACTATTTAGATTGTTCATCTAAATGGCCTATACTTCTAGAACAGTTTAATCACGAATCAAGAATTTCATGAGCTGGTAATTTTAATATTTGTTTATTCATGGGTGTGCGTCGGGCTTCCTGCTCAGATGCCGTGTGGCCAGCTCATTATATTTTTATATATCTCAACCATTAACTCACAGGGGCTAATTTTTAAAAACTGAAAGCTTCTTTATTGGTCTCCTTTTCTCAGAGGTAGATAACAACTCTGCAAATGCAGAAAGCGCTCAATTGTACCATGCCACTAACCTAGCATTCCCTGGGCCTGGTGGGAACAGGTTGGCACAATCCCTCCGTGCTCCGTGCAAACCACGGAACAAGGCTCAGTGATGTGCTGGGTCTCATTTCACCTCAACACGGAAATAAATCGGACTTTTATGTTCTAAAAAAAAAAAAAAAAGGAAGGACAGAGGAAGGGAAAGAGGAAGGAAGGAAGGAAAGAAGGGGGAAAAGAGAAGGAAGGAAGAGAGAATTGCCTCAGGACTCAACGTTCTACAAAAACCTGGACAAATAACAAGTATATGCCTGAACCCCGTGAGGAATAAAGACAACGACACACAGTTTTGTGCCTGCTCTCCAGCAACCTGTCGGAAAAGATCTTCCACAACCTAGGAAGATCACACACATGTCCTCGAGGGCAGATTACATGTCCAACTCACAGACACCGAGTCTAATTGTTACTGGATGAACAGAAAGGAAAAAGTTGCCAAATGAACGCACGTTAGAAATCCTTCCTATTAAATCCTATTAAATGAAGCCATCAGCAATTTTAATGCCATTGTTCATTTGTTAAAAAAAAAAAAAAAAACTTAGCAAGGAGTTACTGCCCATACCTCTCTGGGCATTCCTCTCACTTTGTACTGAGATTGTAACAAATACGATTAGAAATTAAACTGCTCTACATATTTGCCTGCCAGATTTTTTTAATTCTCAGTTTTAAAAAATAGCAAAGTTGCTTTCTATTTGCCTCAGATTTGAGCCCATGTGTGGTCTGTTGAGAAGGCACCCTGCCAAGGAGGGGGAAAGCCTTGCAATACAGACACTTCGGCCCCTTTTCTGGCTGCTGGAGCCGGTTGGGCTTTGAAGCAGTTTTACGTAACCCTGCAGGCAGCCCTGAGTCAAACCACCTGCCATAGGTGACTGGTTCTTGCCCAGCCACGGTATTTGCTACAGACAGTATCCAAAAACAAGGGGGTGGGGGGTAGAACTGTGTCCAGCTTCTAGTATATTTTACTCCAGATCTTTCATTGTACAGATGAGGAAATAGATGTTCCAAGAGACTGAGGGATTCCACACAGACCACCCAGCTATCCAGTAGCAGAGCTGAGTCAAAAACCAAGAACGCAGATTTGACTATCAGCCAATCGATGAAACACTCTAAACCAAAAGCAGCTCTTCTGCTCCCAGCTCACTTAAGGCTTCTAATATTGACGAGGTGCACTATAAGAAGCGCACTCAATACCAGAATTCTATCTGACATCGTAAGCTTTTCCAGAGGCATTACCTTAGCGCATGGGCAGCACACCATATCGCCTTGTGTTGCTTGCATTCATGCCTGTCTTCTCAGGAGGCTGCATCCTCCATCAGGGATGGATTGGGCTTCATTCATCTTTGTGTAACCCCCCCCCATACACAGCTGTTTACCATAGGCTTTGTACACAATGAACATTCAGTATATCTTTTTTAAAATAAATGAGTACCTAAAACACCCAATAGAACAGAGATAGCAGAGACACACGATATTAACCGATTAAGAATGGGGCGGGGGGGGGGGGATAATTATCTGGATTTTCTAAAATAGAAAACTTAGGAAGGACAGCTGCCTAGGTGTGAAGAATGACCAGGGAGTGGATTCTAAACTAATGCACACTTTTCTGGAGCCCAGTCATTCAGGAATTCTCGAAACTTTACTTCATAGGACATTTTGTTGCCTTAAGTGAAAGCTCTGTACACCTCTGATAAACCCTGTCCCTCCTAAGGGACTAGCATATGGGCAATCCCTTTGGAAAAGCTTAATCAGCCCTAATCGAGTCATAATACCAACCGAAATTAATTAGACTTTTAGAAAGTGGTCAACACCATTCAAGGTAACCCGGCTCTGACTACTCTGCAACTGTCACAAGGGAGTCAATGTTCAAGTTCTAAAAGCCTCAAATTCTACCAGTGACCCTGAATAAAGTTCCCTTTCTTCTGAAAGACACTCACGTCACTGGCTTTTTGTTTCCAGACTAAACAGAAATAAAAACAGAACATCACACTGCAAGAAGGATCATAAATTTCAACATTCAAAAAGCATTTTCTGCAGTAGTTCTACAAAGAAGCAATCTGGCGTCAGCTTGTAACCCTTTATCAGAATCCTCATCTCAGGAAAGTGCCATTGCATTCCTGGAAACCCAAAGCATCTTTGACAGAAGCAAAACCAAGCATCTTCAGTCTAAAAGTTATCTAATCAAATAAGTAAAATTAAACCTCTTAAATCTCAGGTCTGCCTCCGCAGTGATCCAAATGTACCTCAAGCTTCCAGCTACTAATTTCAGCACCATAAACTCTGTCCAAAATGGCTGACTATTCAGAACTGACAGCAAATTTTGCAACCTTATTCTCAAGGCACATTTATTTTGAATTTGATAAATGAAAGTATCATTTGAAAAACAACAACAACAAAAAACTATCCTATCCTTACAAAACACCTTTGAATAGAAAACCCCAAATCCTTGTCCTCTTATTAAGTTGCTCATATGCAGGTGACAGGTAGCAAGCCAGTATTTTCATCCCAATTTTAGAATGAGCAAACAGCCTCAGGGATTTGAACTGAGTCAATTGTGAGGCTGAAATAGAAACCAAACTTCAGGATGACCTTGAATGAAATCCAATCAGAAAAGAAAGCATCAATTGGCAGTGACACTGGCTTAGCCTAATATGACTCCAGAAAATAAGTCAGAATAGCCTCATTAAAAAAATAAATAAATAAAATAAAGCCTTACTGTCAAATCCTAAATATTGTCATACATATGCCATTACCTTGGCAACTTCACCACATAAGCTTGCTGTTTGGGGTATGGCCATATGTTACATATGCTGTTACTGTGCTGCCTTATTTTCCTTCCTAAGTGCAATCCATAGAATACTAAAATGACTATTTGTCTCACGAAATTACTTGCTACAACATGTGCTTATTCTTAGATTTTGCATTTCATGTTAAAATGTATTCAAATGCATTTGTTATTAGAGTTAGGGATATAGCTGGAGGGAACTCCTCATCAAGTTGAAAGCAAAATCACTTCTAAAGACATCTTCTGAAGACCAAGAGCATCCATCAAGACCACTCAACTACCTAAGTATTCTCAAATTTCTTATCTCTAAGTAAGGTAGTTGGGTTAAAATTTGAGAATACAAGTCTGATTCCCACCCTGTGCCTTTAACCCAATTATACCAAACTATGTCCCCCAATTAAGTGGGAATAATACTTTGAATTAAAGGGTGGTGCCTGTGGCTCAAAGGAGTAGGGCACCAGCCCCATATACTGGAGGTGGTGGGTTCAAACCTGGCCCAAGCCAAAAATAAATAAATAAATAAATAAATACTTTGAACTAAAATCAGCCCTTCTGCTCCAGATCAATGAGGGCTTCTAAAATTGACATGATATATTGAAGAGGTATACCAACTGTCTGTTGGAAACCTTCCTGTCTCTTTAGAACATCCCTCTCTCCCTCACCCCTGCTGTACTCCACCTATGTATTTAATGCCTCTGAGACTTCAAAGCCCAAAGAATTTTGACTTGTTCAGGAGGGGGAGAAAGCAAGAGCTGAAAACTTGGCTGACATCACATTGCCTTCTTCACACCACAATACACACAACTATTTCATGGGAAGCAAAAGGCCTTATAGGTAAGGCAGGGAAAATGGAAGTGGAGGAACAACAGAAGTGGTGTTCTAGTAAATTCATACCCTGGCACACGTTTAGGGATGCACAGCAGCTAGGGTAGTAAACCTTCAAAATGAAAAGCAACAAGAAAACCTGAAACTCTCTCAACTCAAGTGAATAATAAAATGCACAGACTAGTCATTTGACTGACACATAGCAAAAGACTCTCCAGTGACTGGGGATGAGGTAGTTCAATTTCATAAACAAGCTCTGGGCTGGCACACAGATGCTTTCATTGACAATTGAGCCCATCATTCCACACCCCTAGAACATGAAGGCTTCTTGGGAGCATGCTTGGAACCCAGAAAAGAAGCGTCTCATCCAAATGCATTTAAATGATCCGTTTTCTTATCTCTACGCTCCTCTCAGCAGGAGGCTCTGTGAAGGCAGGACCCACAGAGGTCTGGGACACCCAGCACAGTACCTGGATCATGGTAGGCATTGGGTACATGTGTTACTGAATGGGTGATTCCCCATGCCATGCCATGAGCTGAATCCTACTTACACTTGTGGGAGAGAAGCACGTCAAAGGAGTCTGCCCACCTCGTAGCTTCTTCTGTGGATAGTCTCCTGGAAAAGAAGAAACATCTCTCTCGACTATTTCTGAAATGACCTCCTTACCCTCAATGACCACTGAGATTTGCTCAGGAGAACAAATGGGAACAGCTGGCAGGGAATGAGGACCATATCTGGTTCCGTGCAATTCTATTGCTGTAAATGTTTACATTCTTAAATTACTGATGAGAATACCTCCGGACTGAAATTCAGGAAATTGACTAAACACCTGGCTTTCAGTCTAAAGAACAAAGCTAGGTGCATGAACTAATGATGGCAAAGTAACAATGGAAAGAAACTAGTCTTGGAGTCAGAAAATTAGGCTCAGCCCCCGACGCCATCCTTTCCTGGCACCTTGATTTCTGTCCCTCTGCAGAGAAGAAATGATGCCCACTACAGAGCTGAGTGGGGGTTGAATGAGGTAACGTCTGGGATATTTGATACAGAGTAGGTGCCGAATCCAGATGATCTGAACCTAAGCATATTTTTAGAGTCAAGTTTGAACGTTATTTCCAAATTGGGAGCTCAGACTGACAACGAAATAGAACCAAGAAGTATCCTTCACCGCCCACGGCTTTATGCGTGCTGGATGATATGGCTTTCTCAGTAAGAAAAGGAGGCTCCCCATTTGGAGATCACTAAGCTATGAGTTTTGAAAAGGAAAATAAACATTCCTATTGCCTGGGTTCAGGGATAGTAAGAGGAATTGCCAGGAGGCAGGGATTTATCGTCCTGTGGCTCCTCTGGTCAGCAGCTCACTAGAGAAGCCAGAGTTATACAGCCTCAGCGGGCACCCCACTGTGGGCACCCTGGGAATGCCACGTGCCCAAACTACTCACTTGAGAGCACGGTTGGGTTTGTCGGGAAGAATAGCTGTGAAGTCACTACACGAGTCTGACTTGTGAGACAGGCATCCCAGTCGAGTCCTCATCCCTTTGTTCCTGCAACAAGCACAGGGTGGAAGGACAGAGAAACTGTCATGATCAGAGCTGTCAATTCTGTACGGAGCCCCTGGCGCTGCTGCTGCAAGAGCCAGCGCTGCCCCCACCCCTCCTTCTTGAAAACCTCGTGAACAAGAAGGAAACACCAGCAGGATTGCTACTGGGACAGTCACAGGCACCCTACCCCACCCTAGAGGCTTAGTGCTTTTTAAAGCTCACACAGCAAGTTGGTGGTAAGTCAATGAAGGTCGTTAGCTTGGAAGAATTTCTAAATTAGGGTTCTCTCTAGGGAAAGGAAATACAATGATAACAAAATAACAATCTACATTTTGCTTTCCCACAAGGAGGGCTAGGTAACAGCAGCAGCGGCAGCTCCTGACTGTAAAACCACAGAAGCGGTACCCACGTGGAGAGCAGAGGGATGCTTACAGAGGGCAGGGTGCGTATCAGAGCGCCTCAGAGCACAAAGTACGGGGCCTCAAGGCAGGTTCGTCTGACTGAGGCTTTCCCCTGGGTCCCACAAATCGGGTTATATACATGAATGATTAGGGACCTGCAAGAATCGATGCCTGCAGGTGAGGAGAACAGCAACTGGTACAATCTCTATGACTTTACCAACCAATGTCCCCTTTGTCATTTCTGACGTAGTATACTTGCTTAATGAAGCTCTTGTATTCCTATTTATATTATGGCTGATGTCAGTAAGCATAAATTTTTAACATGCATATTTAAATGTATTGCATTCTGTTTTTAATTTTCCAAAGGACCCATATAATGACATTTAGGCATTTTAAATACTCATCTGTTTTGGAGGTGCCAATGAACAATTACATTAATTTTAATACCTCCCAACATTCACCTCTGTTTGCGTTTAACCAGGAATAGACAAACTATGGCCACACAAGGGTGCCTGTTTGCATAAATAAAGTTTTATTGGAACACAACAACACTATTTGTTTACAAATTGTCCAAAGCTGCTTTCAACTGCAAGGGCAAAGTTGGGTAGTTGCAACACAAACAACATGGCCCATTAAGCTAAAAATATTGACACAACAAGTTGGTTGGCCTCTGACCTTTAACCAGGGCAACTCCTCCATGTTGAGGGCAAAGGTATGTGAGAAAGTTCTACTATAATCAGATCAGGACCTAAGAGTGACTTACGCAAGGGAAGAGCCTCACATTTTGGCAAAAAAAAAAATGGATATTTTGCCAAAGAAAGAGCCCTTGAAGATAGCATTCTCCTTATAGAAAGGAAGTCCCTCCAGCCTGCCTTTCCTCTCCTCTTTTTCACACATTCTAGGGCTGGGCAGAGATCTTACAGGTCATCCAATTCAATCGCTTCCTTTTACTTCAAATGGCTTTTCATCCCTGGTAATCGTCTTTGTTCACAGGCATCTTATCCAACAAATGACTACTGGGATGGTATTATATTTGGCAGGGATGGACAACATTTGTATTCCAAAGCACATCTCTGAAGAGCCTATCAGCACTGGAACATCCAAGTTTCCAGAAATATCCTTCTCCTGCAAAAAACTGGCCCTGTGCATCCCCTACCCCCACCTTAAATCTCAGGCAGGCCAAGTTGTGAAACATCTATCCCATGGCACTTCCAAATATTGACCACAGCCATTGTCAGTCCTAAGACAGTGAGCATCTCATGTGTCCACTCTCTCTCACAGATCTCAAGGTGCCTGACCCCAGCCTGCGAGCAACTGATTAAGGGCTCTCGAGTCATCATATTCTGTAAATTCAAGTAAGGGTCCTGCTCAGGCCACACCACAGGCCAGAACCCAACTTTTGGCAAGTTGGTTCGTTCCTTGGGGCCTTGGGATCATTAGTCATAAAACAATCAGGTCCTGCGCCCAAAGAACAATTAAGAGGACTTTCAAAAACTACAAATCCATAGAAGCCATTTAACAAGGTTTAGCTGGGGACATTGTAAAGGGTGCTACCTGTCACCAAGACAACTGCGATTCTCCTAAATAATTTGCAAAAATCTTCAACAAAATATTCTTTGGAACAAAATGGGTTTTATTATTCATTTTTCTAACTGAGACCTTGAGTCATAAATTCCTTAGTTAAGTCTGAAATAATGGGAGCAGAAACAAGAGTCAAAGGTTGCGCTTATTTAAAACAACGACAGCAGCAGCAAAACACACTAGGCTTTTCCTCGTCTGTCTTCTCTCCACAACCCTTAGCCCAGGAAACTCACAGCGGTTCCTAAATGGTTCCATACAGGCTCATGCACAGGCTCTCATCCCACCCCCTAAGGCGCTGCCAAGATGTTCCACCAGTCAATGGGAAGGCTCCAAGCTAAGGCAGGTTCTGCTTGCAAGGCCACAACTTTGCAAGCACACAGGCAAGGACAGCGCAGTCCATGCTGGAGGCTGGGGGACAGATGCAAGTGGACCACACAAGGGCTGAGACGGTGTGGACAGGCTCAGACAGCAGGAGAGGCAGGCAGGTGGAGAAAGGGGGACAGGAGCAGAGTCAAAGGACAGGTCATCCATCCATTACCTGCGTGGCATCAGTAAGGCAGCCATACAGGCATCCGCTTACAGTTAACGCTTGCGCTGGTTTGCAGGGACGTCAGGGCAGGAAATAAGACTGTGGGGCTCTGGGATCTACCCTTTCTCGTCCTGTCACCTAAAATCAAAGAAACTGCAGTAAGAGGAGCCGCCCTCTCATCTTGCTGCACTACATGTCCTCTCAGATGGCTGGCTGCCAGTGTGACACCTCCCCACACCCACAGTCCCTGCAAATGTCCACTTGACTTTACAAGGGCCAGGGAGCAGGGATAGACAAGGCGCAAGAGCAAATTGTTGGGTGGCTTCACACTGCTGGCTGGTGGTCAGGAGTGTTCACTTCCCTAACCACTGGCCACCAATAAAGTGGGACGTGTGCCTCAGGGGAGGCCTGGGCCTGGCAAACCAAAAATGACTGCTCTCTTTCTCTTAGTAGGGTGGGGCCCAAGTGACCAGCCAGCAAAGGTGGGGGGGTCAGCACTGCCTCCAAAATGTTGTGATCGGATGCTGCTCTGAGTCTCACCTCCCTCCAAGGCACCTGTCCCGGTGGGAGGGTGTGGAGAGTTGGGAAGGCAGGAGTGGGAGGGAGGTGGGAGTAACTCCAAGGGAGGCTTGTCAGGCACCGTCACTTGCTCCTATGCAAGGAGGACAGGCACAGGCTAGAGAAATGAATGTGCAAGTCACCCGGTCTCACCCATACGGAGGCCACATGGCCTTTCTCAGCCTGGGGAACTGGCCCACTTTTGACCCAAAGCGGAGAGGACATGAGGGTGGGGGGAGAGGGAACATTGAGGTTGAGGCTGATTGACTTATTGTCTTCTTCTCCTGAGGGTCCCATTCTCAGTGTTCCAAACCCTTTGTTCCCACAGAAGAACTCTGATAGGGAAAGATACATGAGCAGAGCAGCCTATCCATAAAGGGTTCCCCCAGGGAACTCTGACACCAAACATAGAATCCATTTGAAAAGAAACCTAATTTAGATAGAGAAGACTCCTAGGTGAGCGACACCCTTTAAATTATTTTTATATTACCCCCAATGTTTCACAAATACTTCTTTAAATAGCTTCTCTAATAACACTATAATTAGTAAAATAAAAAGATCGCTTTGTTAAAAAATATTAGTTAGACTTTGTGTAAAGGTTCATCCCCGTGGATGGATTTCCCGGCAGTAGGGACATTTCCTTGATATTTGTCCTGACCAGACTTACATCTGCCTGCCCAGAAGTCAGGAAATCTAAACCCTTTGCGGCTATAAGTACCCCTGTAAGGCTGTAAATCATGTTTGGGCCACCTAAGCCTTATTTTCTCTCACTGTGGGATCTGGCCCCAGGGCTTTCTATTTTCCCCCCTGAGCTGAATGGGACCAGAGATTGCTAAATATGCAGACCACAGGCAAGGTCATTTGGGGCAGGGGTCACCCAGCCTTTTGTCCCTCCCTTGTGGCTCCTCCCATCCCACTGCCAGCCCACACTGGCTGGCCCAGGCTGTTCAGATGCCTGCCTCTCTCTCTTCCAAATCCAGCACTGCCCAGACCGACCCTCAGACCCTCTACCTCTCCTTCGATTAGCGTAGCCTGGGACTTCCCCAAATGAGGATCATCAGGACGCTCCGCCCCAGCCACCTGGGCCGTTCCAACCTGGCCAGCAACTTGGAGCTCTTACCCCACTTGGCCTCAGACTTAAGGAGGGGCAGAGTTAGGGGTTCCCCAGAGCCCAGGAAATTCCAAGACGTGGCTGCGCTCCCAGTGCATGTGCCCTCGTAGGTGGCATCAAGTCATAGGTGACTCTGGGGCAGACCGGGACATGATGGAAAGAGAGGATACTCAAGGAAAACAACAAAGGTTAAAAGCAAAGAGCAAAGATTTATAAAGAGGAGGAGAGAGACTAAGAGCCTCAGCAGGGAGAAAGCAATCAATATGCATGAAGAGGCAGTTAATTAAATATGGATAATGCAGTCGGTGCACACAGACCCCCAAGAGGAAAGAGGAAAGCAAAAGCAATACTCACTGCCTTTGGCCAGTCCTCATGGCCTGCGGGTCTTTGCCAACTGGATGGTCAGAGAGGCTGCGGGCTAAGGAGCTCTGCAGAAAAAGTAGACCTTTCTTTTAGCAGTCAAATCCTTGGCGGGCGGAGGGCATGTGTGCACGAACACACAGGTGCACCCGCACGCACACACATGCAGGCATGCACAACACACTTCCCACCACTTGAGCCAGGCAGCGAGAGGCCCTGCTGAAAGCTCTTCTCTCTGCTTGTCACATCCAGTAAATACCGAAGCAGCCTACACCCAGCGGGCAGCAGCTCAGCTCCCGGGCACAGTCTGCACAGCCGTCCTCATTGGCAGGAGGTGCCCCCGAGCAGAGCTCAGCCTCACTGACCTGAAGCTCCTCTGCCGGCAGCTCAGGGAGAAGTCCCCACAGCCCTCAGCTGCCTCCCTCCGCACCCGGAGGCTGTACAGGGGGCAGCAAAGAATAAGTATTAACTCTTTCCAGCCATCAGAGAGCTGAAAATTAAGTGTCCAGGGGCCTTCTTCTAATGAGCCCCGCTTCTGGCTGAAGGTTGGCTGCTGCACAGGGCAGGGAGCAGAAAGATCCTGCCCCAGACAGCTGCCGACAGCAGGAGCCACACCGAATCAAATCTCCTAATGAGCCAGGAGGAGGGGGCCTGTCTTGCTGGGTGCGATGTGATGTGATAAATGCAGAGAGCAAGAGAGCTACGGGGCAGGTCACACATCTAAATTCCACCCCCTTTCTCCCAATTTCTATTGTGCTGCACTACCAAGCCAAACCACAGGGTCCTGAAATCAGCCCTCGCTGCCGCAGCTCAGCTGTCCCCCTTACCCCACAGAGGCATCCCCCCAGCCCATCTCCACTCCCACTCCCTAGCAGTGCCAAGCACACCACGCCCCACTTCTTAATGAAAAATTTCCACCTCCTCTGCCTCCCCAAACATGCATATTTCCCACTCGGTGCACTTGCCTCTCACCTGGCTGTTCCTACAGTAGAAACTCAACTCGCTCCCTCTTCTATCACCTAGCAACTTCCCCCTACTTGCATTTGTTAGGGAGTGAGACTTTTTCCTTTGTTCTGCCCGATCTGCACATTATCCCTATTTTTCAGTCTATCTTTCCCATTTGTTCTTCCAAACCTTCTTACCCACATGGATCTTCACACGGCCTGCTTCAGTTCCAGAAGGAAGACTCTCTGCCTGCTTGCCCTAGTACGGTGGTTCTCCAAGTGTAGTCCCCAGACCAGCAGCGTCAGCATCACCTGGACAATATTAGAAACATCCGAATTCTCAGATTACACCCACAGACCCCAGACGTACACAATCAGAAACTCTGGGGAATGGGCCCAGCCTTCCAGGTGATTCTAATGCATGTCACAGTTTGCAAACCATTACCCTGGGGTAAAATTTGCCTTCTTATTGTGATCTGGGTCTCTAAGGCTGAGTCTACACTCCCACTCAGGAACTAGCTCCAAAGACACCTAGCCTTTGCTGCAAGTCATTTATAAAACCCAGAAGGCAGTAGAAATCATTACAGAAAGTGATGGCTTTGTAATGATGCTAACAGATTCCATTAATTTAACTTTTTAAACGTATGAAGCATTTCCACATAGTGTCGCTCAACCATCCTGCATCACAGAAAGGGTGTTATTACTCCCATGTTACAGAAGAACAAACAGAGGCTACTAAAGATGAGGCACCTTTTTCAAAGTGACACAACACCCGTGAGGCAGCCCAAGGACCAGAGCCTGTGTCTTATGACTCTAACAACAGACCTTTTTCTACTACGTCATACTGCGACCCAGTCTTTCTGGGCAGATCTATTGGTGCATAACCTGTATTCTCTCAGTGAAATGGTTCTGCCGCATCTAATCATTGCCTGATGAGAGGATGAAATAAAAATTCTGATGCTGCCTCCACAGTGACGCATTGCCTCTCTCTGATAATGTCCACAGTGCTCCTCTGTTAGGGAAAGGGAAACTTCTATTTCAAAATGAGATGCAAAAGAAAAGTTTTCCATTGAAGACAGTTGAAACCCTGTCTTCAACTAGGTTGAACAGAAAGAGAATCCTTCACTTCTGGACATTTTCTTAGTACTATGAGAAACAGGTACACGATTAATAGGTAAATAAAAGCCCACTGATGAGTACTTTCCTAGTCTAAGATATGTTTATACCATAAGGCGATTCCACGTAGCTAATGTCCAACAAGCATTTAATACAAGCTGGACATAAAGTTCGTGTGTAAGTTACTATATGAAACTATTTTAAAACTGCACATGAAATTTATGTCCACCTTCTATATGCCAGTCACCATATTAAACATTGCACTTGAGCTATTTTATTTCACTCTCACAATAAAATTACAAAGCTGACATCTTTATCATCCCCATTTTACAGGTGAAAAAATAGAGACCAATCATTTATAAGCAGCAGAGCTGGTGTCTGATAATAAACTGAATGCTCCCAGCTTTGGTTCTGCTTTACTTTAACACAAAGGCAGTGTCATTATGAAACAGATTTTTGTTTGTTTGTTTGTTTGTTTTTTGCAGTTTTGGGCCAGGCCTGGGTTCGAACCTGCCAACCCTGGTATATGGGGTAGCGCCCTACTCCTTGAGCCACAAGTGCTCCCCTATGAAACAGTTTTCTACCAATGCTAAAATAGTAGGGAAAAGGCCTCCCCCAAGTCCCATGCTGCCAGGCTGGTATAGGGATGGAAAGGCCCTGAGGATGGAGGGCAGGGCTACAGATGGGCCAAGTCTAAACATAAGCTGATCAATATTAACAGGCATCAGAATCTTCACTTGGCCTTTAGAGAAATAATGTAGTCACAGCAAGTTAATAAGTTAAGTGTTTAAGGAAAGATATGGTAATCAAGAAAGATTTGAAGGAAAGAATAGTAATACACGGATAAAGAGCAGAGGTTCCAGAGTGTATGGAGATGGGGCGGCACCCATACCTCAGTTGGTAGGGTGCCAGCCACATATAACTAGGCTAGCGGGTTCAAACCTGGACCAGGCCGGCTAAAACAACGATGACAACTACAGCAAAATAATGGCTGGGCATTGTGGTGGGCGCCTGTGATCCAAGCTGCTTAGGAGGCTGAGACAAAAGAATCGCTTGAACTCACGAGTTAGAGGTTGCTGTGAGCTGTGACGCCTTGGTGCTCTACCCAGGGTGACAGCTTGAGACTCTGTCTCAAAGAAAGAGTGTATGGAGATGTTTGGCATTAGGAAAAAGAGACAATTAGTCTGAGCTTTTTCTACCAACACACTCTTAAATGCCAGGGGGTCACCAGAAAGTACCCCAAGTTTGAAAAGGGCAGATCTGGAACAGTTCCCCTCTCATGGGAGGACTCGAGCTTACTCTTCCAAAGAGGCAAATGCGTAAAGAATTTCAGGGGGAGAATTAAACTAAACCTAAAATGAAGTAAAACATTCCAGCGTTGTCTTCCTCCCTGAAGGAAAATGTCAGGAGAGCACTGCTGAGCTCTATTTGGACCCTGCATTTCCCCAGGTTAGAGTCTGGGCCCAGGAATGGAAAGCTCTGGACTCTTTTTCTGGCTACTGCTTCTGACTTGTTGACTGAACACTGGGCACAGGACATCTTGACTGGCTACAACTCATGGTTTTTCCCAGGAAAACAGTGATTACAAGCCCTACTATTGCCTCTCTGGCTGTCTGGTACCCCTCTGCTCTTCCCATTTGACGCTGGATGCCATGGGAAACCCTGCCCTCTCCAGGCAGGGACCACGGCCTCCAGAATCAGAGTTCCAGTCCTGCCTCCCCTGAGCTCCAGCCTGCTTTTCCAGAGCTCTGCTGGACAGCTCCTGCAGCTGGACTCAGCACCCTGGACCACATCTGAGACAACCACCTTTCCCCTCCCGAGCCTCCTCTCCTGCCGGGTTCCCTGTGTCTGTTCGTGACACCTCTCTGTCCCAGTCCCTCAGGGCAGCAAGTACAAAGATTTCTGGCTGCTTTTTCTCCATCCCCCTTGCTGAATTGGTTTTTTTATTCTTGTCCTTATATTTCTGAAATCCTTCTCAACTTCCTTCCCTCCCATCCATTGATGCTGTCAGAGCTTATTCAGCGCACAGCTCAGTGCATGTTCTCCTGACCCCTCTTAAATAATTGATCCCCTGCCCGTCTCACCCCTGCCTGCCCACAAACCTTCTTGAACACCAGATCTGATAGCTGATCTGAACATCTACACAGGCGTTCTTCATGGGCTCTGTTGCAGCCTCTCATCCTGCCTGACAATGAGTTGGTCCCATTTACCTCTCCAGTTTTACATCCCATTGTGCACACACACACAGGCTTGTGTGCCTGGTTCCCTGTGCCCAGAATGTCCCCACCCTCAATCTGCCTGTTAACTCCAAGCTTCTCTAAACCCATTACCTCCAAGCTAAAAATTCTCCTTTCCGAAGCATTTCCAGAGCTCTCGCTGTCAGAAGGAAGTCCTCCATCCCAATACCGTCACCTTGCTGTACGATTCTCTGACAGCCCATATCAATTTTAGCGTATCCTTGGGATTTATGTTTTCTGATCTTCCCAACTGACTGTGGACTCCAAAAGGGCAGACTGTATGACTTACTCCCCTTGCTATTAATTCTCATCGCCTCGCATGGAGCAGGTGTTTAGTAAATGTCAGTTGAATTTGATTTTGAGTTCCTGAAAAAAATCTTTAAAAATCACTGAGAATTTCTTACAGCAGAAACCTGTATGTCTTCTACAATCTCCTGGTTGAGACTGAAGTCAACAGAATGCTAATGGCTCTCGGGGACCACAGCATAGGTACATAAGGCATTTGCACATGATCCCAGAAGCCTGGGCAGGGCAGGGTATCAGGAGCAAAGGGAGCACCAGTCATTGTCACACCGGCCACAAAAACGTAATTAAATTGGAGATAAAAGGAATTTAAACCTGCAACGTAATATTTTTAAAAGCCATGATATTAGAGGAGGAGGTTTATTGCCCAATGCCTCCTGTGTATTTATTTGATCAACATACCACCTAGGACAGTACCACATTAAAAGCTTTTAATAAAATAGTCATTTGGATATTAGATTTGAATTCTGGTCAGCATGCTAAAGCTCTTCTGTAAATCTTTTAAAAGCAATTTCCACTTCGTAGCTTCCTAGTAACAGTAGAAACATGAATCAACATATGCTACATTGATTTAGGGTTTCCATGGAGACTGGAAGGACACAGGGAAGGGCAGGACAGAAAGAGGCCACTTGGCCCAAAATTCTACTTTAAAAAAAAAGGCATCTCGACTTCATTCCTCTGAGCATTAGCAGCCTCATTTCCTGTTCATCAGTTCAAGCATCCAGATATTTAATTTGTAATAACCCTGCCTGTCACCGCATAAGGAACATCAGGGCGGACATGAAGAAAAACCAGCAGCTAAACCTGTGAATTCATGAGGTTTGCGAGGAAAACCAGAGAAGCCCGGGATGTGGTATAAGAGGAAAGGGCCTTTGGTCCTTACTCTGCCATTAACTAGCTCTGTGATGCTAGCTACCCTCACTAGCTCTGTGATCACCAATAAACATGGCCAAGAGCTTTGGCTTTCAATTTCCTCACCTAGGAAACACAAATGAACACACCTGCCCTGTTTTTCAGGGTGATTAAATGCAAAGAAATGAGAAAGTCTGTAGGGAAAGGCTTTGTAAATTCCAGTACACCACACCCTATGATGATATTTGGATATGATCTTGGCTTCTCTTTAAATGGCATTTTGCCAGCGAGCAAGTGTATGCAAAAAAGATTTCTGATTTAGTGGAGACTAGACTGACCTGGAAAAGTAAGTGTAGAGGATTTGACAGCCCTGAGTTTTTATCTCAGCTCCATAATTTTCCAGATCTTGAACTGTGGGCAAGCTACTTGCCCTCTTTGCGTGTCCTTTTCATCATGGCTAAAATGAAGATAATAATAGTACTAATGCCATAGGCTATAAAGTTTAAATTAGACAACGTAATAGAGTATTTGCCACAATGCTTGAAAATGCAAATGACTATTAGGTGTTATTACTAGTAGCCTTATCAACTATGTTTTATCTTCTGTAAAATGGAAATTAGAATTCCTTTAAAAAGAAGATTATTTAGATGATATATATTCTGCTATTT
Source organism: Arctocebus calabarensis (assembly GCA_963573935.1). Lineage (NCBI taxonomy): Eukaryota > Metazoa > Chordata > Mammalia > Primates > Lorisidae > Arctocebus > Arctocebus calabarensis. The sequence goes on from CAUYON010021054.1 coordinate 88,630, forward strand.
AATAGGCTGTTTGAGAAAAGGTGATATATAAATAGAATATCATTATTGAAAGATTGATTTTTTTTTTTACCACCTGCTCACCAAGGTGATACAAAAACATGTAAGATAACACATTTGTAAAGGGTTTTCAAGCTTCCCGAATGGACAGGGGGTTACATAAGTCTCTGTTACCTTTCTTGTTTTCTTTTGTTCCTTTTTAGCCTTCATTTGTCTCCTCTCCTCTCACTGCGGGCTTTTCCTTTTCCTATCCTCTTTTCTCTATTCACTATCTTTATATTCCCCCTTCTCAGTGTGTCTAGAAAGGAATTTTAAAGTTAAACTTGGGAAGCTTTGGTATCTGAACCTGCAATTCTTCCTTTGTTCTCCTAAAATTAAACCGTCTAGCTATAGGATTACACAATGCCGTCTCTCAGACAATGACCATCAGTGTTAAAAATCAATTTTAAGAAATTTATCAACCACATGCAATATTTGTACTTCAGTTTGGATCCTGATTCTACTTTAAAACCATAAAAATATTATAAGACAAATGGGAAAATCTTAGCCCTAATTTAGTACTTAATGGTATTACGATATTATGGTTAAGTTTTTTAGAGTGACAGCGATATTGAGGTTTGTTTTTTTCCCTAAGAGTCTTTATCTTTTAGGTATATACTCTGAAATATTTACAGTTAAGAGGATATGCTATCTGGAAATTGCTTCAAAATCATCTTGGGCAGGAAGCTGGATGGTAGGCACATAGGGGCTCATTGTTCTATTCTCTTTTCTCTCAAACAATTTGAAATTGTGTAACAAAGGTCTTAAAAATAGGATGACCAATGACAAAGTATGGCTTCCATAAAATAAGCCTACAGTGTGCAAACTGTTAGTGCAAGAAAACGGAACTATAGAAGGAGGAAGTGATTTGAATAGGAATTGATTTCCTATACATTTTCCATTGTAAGTTTTCTTCCCTATGAATAAATCCATTTCCTGAAAAAAATCTATTATTTGATGCCTTGAGAGTAGGTGGTTGACTTTTAGATATCACCTACAGAAACTCAACTTTAAAGATTACCCAAGGCCACAATGCCTAGAGGCACAGCCGGGGTGCAGCCCAGAGCCCCCGGGTGGAATCTGGCTACACTCTTTGTTCCCTCTGCTGAACTGCCCGTCTACATACACAGATCCAAGGCAATAAGTCAACACTGGATGAGGGGACAAACGATAGCTTGTTTGCTTACCTCCCAGCCCTTCTCTGTTCCTATTTACAATCTCAGCCTAAATACTGAACTCAGTTTTTGCAGAAGGGCGGGAAGGTAGAGTACAGAGAAAGAGAAAGCGCACCAATACACAGACTCCCTCTATACCCACAACCCGATCTCTTGTGTCATAAAGATAATGAGAATTCAGGTGTGAGATACCCATAACTTTTTCCCTCTCTGGATGCTGGCAAATCCGTCCCCATCACACATGTCCTCACTTCCATGTGTATTCAAGGTCGATCCTTCCTCTCCTGGCCTTGAGTCCACCCTCCTCCCCAGACCCTGTCTTACCAACTCTCTCCTTTATCTTCACTCACTCCTTCTCCCATGTTCTTTTACAATTAGCAATAAAAATGCTCAAGCCTCTTTTATTTAAAAAAAAAAAATTCCCCTTGGGTCTTTCTCCCTTTATCAGCAGAGCTACTTGAATGAATCACCTCCCTTTCCCCTCCCTTTACCACTTGGCTTCCATTTTCACAACTCCCCTGAACCACCACTTCTGTATTGTGGGTCCATGAGTATGTTTCCATCCTTGTCCTTCAGGACCACCCCCCCCACCCCCGGCTGCATTTGCCACGGTGACCAGTCATTTCCTCATCTACTCCCTTAACTCCCTGGAACAGCAGCACCCTGTCTGTCCTTTCCCCTGGTCTCTTCCTGGGCCCCTTCTCCTCCGCTCACCCCATTGACATTGGTGTTTCCCCTTTTCTCTAATATGGGATTTCTGCTCTTCTCTCGCTGCACTCTGCTTAAACCCACCGTCGCAACCGCCTTGAGTATACTGACCATTTCTAAATGTTTTTCTCTGACTCCGGCCCTTTCTCCAATCCTACAGACTCCTATAGCCCATGGGTTGTTGAACGTACCGTACCCTGAGATATCCCACAAGCACAACAAGCAAATATATCTTTAAAAATGAGCTCATCCTCTTTTCTATCTTTTTCTGATCCATTTTATCTGCCACCCTCCCCCCCCACCTCACCCACCTCCTGCCCTTCCCCATACACCCAAACCTTGGCTTCCTCTGGAATTGCTGATCTCAGCCTCTGGCACCACCATCCACTGAGTAACTCAAGCCAGAAATAGGGAAAAAATTAGAGGCAACTCATTTTCTGTCATCTCCTGTCATCAACCAATTACCAAACCATACTGATTAAATCTTTCATAGTGTTCAAATCTATCCTCACTACCACTGCCCCAGTATATGTCCTCAGGGCCCTGGTTCATGTCCTCACCATCTCTAGCTCCCATGTTAGAGTACATCTTTTTAAATTCAGCTCCATTCTGCAGACATAATCTCGTGTCTAGATACAAATATGGCCATAACCACCTGTATAGACCACTAATACAACTGGATTTCCTTATCCCCACAACCTATAATCCTAATGTTCAAGCTTAATAAATATCCTGATATACAGGGCGGCGCCTGTGGCTCAGTGAGTAGGGCGCTGGCCCCATATGCCAGAGGTGGTGGGTTCAAACCCAGCCCTGGCCAAAAACTACAAAAAAAAAAAAAATCCTGATATACAAACTCCCCAAGAACCAGCCACCCTGAGAGTTGCCCACTATTCCCTGAGTTAGTGCTTCCAGCTCCATTTAGTCTACCTTGTCCATGATCTTGAGCACATACTACAGGTCCCACAGCACTGGTCCTCCTTGATTCCACTCCCTCTGCTTAGCATGCCCATGACCTGACCAAATCCTACTCATCCTTCAAGCTGCACTTCAGGACCACTTTCTCCAAGAAGCTGCCCCTGAACACTCAGGTTCCGTAAGTGTCTTCTGTGCTCCTGTGGCTCCCAGAGCAGGAGACTGGCCAATGGAGGCAGGGCGGAGTCACAGGAGCAGCAGGGACTCCAGGGACAGTGACAGGGGTTCAAGCTTTGACTCAGCCCCATTATGGCAGGCTTGTTGGAATTACTAGGGCCATGCCAATTTTCTGTGTTATTGTAAGAATGGAGTGAGATAGATAAGCAAATGTGGATTGTAAATTATTCAGCCTTATGAAAACACGAAGTCACAGTGACAGCATCAGAGTCAGAGAAGGCAGAGACCCTATTCAATTGGGGACAGAGACAGAGGTCTTGGGGAAAGATATGACAGGGCCAGATGTGGAGAAGAGAAGGGACCTTGTTTTTCGTTTTTGTTTTGCAGTTTTTGTCCGGGGCTGGGTTTGAACCCACCACCTCCGGCATATGGGGCTGGTGCCCTACTCCTTTGAGCCACAGGTGCCACCAGGGAGGACCTTGTTTTAAAAGCCTTGGAGTGAGATGTATGCCTGAGGCACAATTAAAATATGGCTCTCTCTCCTATCTCTCTGTGCCAGAACACCGGTTATCATCTCTTCCCCTCTTCAGACAACAATAAACGCTTTATCATTTGCCATCAGGGTCTACAGCCATGGACAGCTTCAGCAATCTCCCCTTCCTCTGACTATATAATAAGCTCTTTCTAATACTCCATTTTTAATGACTCCATGCAATGTCTTTCACGTCCTCCCTTCCAGCTCATTCTAGCCAGCCACCTAGAATCACACAGGAAGAAGGATCCACAGCCAGCAGAGCTGAGAGCGAGCTTTAACTGCAGCCACAGCCAGAAGAAATAGTGGAGTAGAAATGCCGACTCTGGGGACAGTTCTCCTGCTGGAATCTGCTCCTGAATTCACAGAGCTCTCTGGGAAATGAATGTCTCCGTGAGATGCCTCGCTGTGGGGCATGTACTGGGTGCACAGTGATGTCTGCTCTGGGGGCGGGAGGAGGGACTGTGTGGGGTGCACTCTGATGCACAGGGAGGCTGAGCAATTCTCCCTGACACTCTTCCCTGAGAGACAAGGCCCTGGGAGGAATCTGCCTGGAGCCACTCAGCTTTGCTGAGACCCTCTTCCTTCCAGGATCTTTTATTGAGAATTTGAAAACCTTTGGAAATGGCTTGGCGCCTGTGGCTCAACGGGCTGGGGCACCAACCACGTACACCTGAGCTGGCGGGTTCGAGTCCAGCTGGGGCCCGCCAAACAACGATGACGGCTGCAACCAGAAAATGGCCGGGCGTTGTGGCGGGCACCTGTGGTCCCAGCTGCTTGGGGGGCAGAGGCAGGAGACTCGCTTGAGCCCAGCCCGGAATTGGAGGTTGCTGTGAGCTGTGATGCCACAGCACTCTACCCAGGGTGACAGCTTGAGGCTCTGTCTAAAAAAAAAAAAAAAAAAAAAAAGAAAGAAAAAAGAAAAGAAAACCTTTGGAAATATCACGCAGAGAACACTGACAAAGGTCTTGATGACAATGCCGATGTTTCCTGGATGGTGAAATTCTCTGAATCCCCAAGGCACAGAGGGGAAGCAAAGAAGCATTCATTTCTAACATCTGTGGAGATGTAGGTGTTTGAGGAAATGAGCAAACACCAAACAGGCTGGGATAGAATTGACATAAAAATTATTTGAAGTCACAAAGTCATTATACAGAACAAAATTTATATTTGTATAACAGTCACAACTTATAAAGAGCTTTTGCTTCTCTAGCTAAACTCTATCAAGTTTGTTAACCTCTGTGAGCCTCAGTTTATTGGGGGGAGTTGGGAGAATTAAACAGTTACCATGTAAGACAAGTACCTAGCAAAGTTCTTCAGCACATGTTAGCCATGGAGAGCAATCATTTTTCCTTACACTGAGTTTCACACGTTCTTTCTTTCTTTTCTTTTCTTGCTTTTTTTTTTGAAACAGGGTCTCACATTGTCACCCAGGCTGGAATACAGTGGCATAGTCATAGCTCACTGAAACCTCCAGCTCCTGGCCTCACACGCTCCTTCTGCCTTGGCCGATTTTTTATCTTATTTAATTTTTGTAGAGACAGGGCCTCAAGCAATCCTTCGGGCCTCAGCCTCCCCAAATGACAGGATTTCAGGTGTGAGTCACTGCTCCTGGCCTACAAACACCTTTGAAAGTAAGTTGGGCATTTGTTATTGCGCTCATTTTATGGATTACCAAACCAAAGTTGCTCACAGGCTCTGAGTGAAGGGCCCAGGGTAATTCAATGCATGGCCATATGAAGACTTGAACCTAGGGACCACAGTGCTTTTTCTACCCTTTGGAGCATCTTTGCATACTTAGCAGCTGCGGCTGACCAGTCGCTGAGATCCACACTTGGAGGGGTTTTCTTATAGAAGTATGATAGGCTTTGCTTAGCCATCCCTCCACACTCTCGCTTGGTCCCCTAAGAATTCCTGGCATTTATGGCATGGCTACTGTAGCTGAGGCTCTGTGTTCTCTGGATCAGACTTCACTGATCCATGGGAGAAAGCGCATTTAATTCAACTGGATGAAGAATATGGATAGAAGCAAGTTTCCAGATTCCTTTGTGTATTGGGCAGTATGTGAAATTTATACATATTTATATCAAGCTAAAAGGACCTGTAAGGCAGGGGTAGCTCACATGGGCCTGGCCATGGGGGGATGTGGCCACACTATCCCCTCTACCCCCACTCACCCTCCAACGCTAACACACACTTCTTTCAGGAAACTTACCCTGAGATGGGCAGAGAGAAAACAGTTGACAAATACTAGTTTACTGGGTTGATGCTCATGGGGCTGTCATTCTCAGAATAATGACAGCTATCATCGGCATAATACCATGTTGCATGTTTAGAGCTTTTAACTTTTCATAAGCACTAGTATAATCTCATGTAAACAGTTATCTCACTCCCACTTTCCAACACCTCCTCCATCTTCCAAGAAAACCCTCAAGGTTTTCAAATCTGTAGGAACAAATAACACAAAATTAACCCAAGTTGCAGGATGCAGGATGCTTTTCTTTATTATTTCCTTAAGCTGTAAGCAACCCAAGGCTGGGACCTACAAGAGCCAGAAAGCTTCCTTTTCAGTATATGGTCCAACAGCGGATTGAAATTGGGTGGCTCTAACACAGAAAGAGAAGAGCCGCCTTCCTCCCCCATGCTCCAAAAAAACTCACTAACTAGACAGCCCTGCCAGGGGGAAATCACCTCCTATAGGTGGCAACTGTGCCCTCACCTTCTGCTTAGAAATTGGTGACCTCCATTGTATTTTAATCCCCCTCTATCCCATTGTGATTGTGAGTCCTTCTGCATCGGAATGTGTCACAGAGTTAGTCACCAGCAACACTGGAGACCCAAACACAGACTGAAACAAAACAGATGCCGTGAGCAGCCAGACTGCTGTGCAGACACCCGTTTAAAACAACAGCAGGAAAAGCCATGAATGAATCTAAAAATAAAGAGACTGTGTCCAGATATTGACCTACAGTATTGTCAGAGCCAGGATCTGAGGGAAGAAACACAGTCACTTTCAACCAGAAAGCAGGTTTGGGAGGACTTGAGGGGCTGGGATTGAAGAGTCTCGAGAATAACAAAGGACATCTGTGGCTTGCACCTCCTGACTAGGAAGAACCGGGCCATCCTGCACCCTTGCTAGGGGCAAAGGTAGCAGGCTGAGCCACTCTGAGGAGTCAGCTAGGAATAAACAGAGATGATGAAGGGGGACAGTGCCTCTTCTTCTGCCTTGCAGTGTCCTGCACCCCTAGCAATGCTCACGGCTGGGGCTGGTCCGCTTGGGGACCCACTCTGGCCCTGCTGGGAGCTGCTGCTCTCTCTTACCTGTCTGGCGGTGGGCAGCGCAGCTGGGCAAGTGTGGCTGGCACGGGCCCCAGCTGGGCATGCCTTGGTGCGGCCCTGAATGAGAGTCAGCCACTTCTCCCGGTACCTGGGAGAGGGTGGCAGAAGGTGCCCACCTCACCCGGTGCCCTAGCACAGCGTCTGCAGCACCCTGCTCCCGCCGGCTCGCCTCCTGTCCCGGCTCTGCATCTCATGAAAGGGCGCAGAGCAAGCGAGCAGCCGGAGCAGCGGAGGAGGGGGTGGGGAAGCGGAGGGAGGGGAGGGGGCACTCTGACAGATGATGCGCACTGCCACACGGCGCCGGGGGAGGACTGCGGGCTCCAGCAGGATGGCACAGTCTGTGTGACTCTCCCGCTAGCAGCTCGGATCGCTGGCGGCTGCTTCCCAGGGGCCGTGGCTCTCCCGAATTCAGGGAAAGACAGAGCTCAGAGTGGAAGGCAGAGGGTGGAGAGGGGGGAGAGGGGAGAGGGAGGTGATCACCTGGGTGCGGAGGGGAGGCAGGGTAACTCCCGTGGGGGAGAAAGCAGACCAGGATGGAAATGTTTGATGTGTGAGACAGTGAAGGGGAAAAGACAAAGGCCCCTGTTACTGGTCTGGCTTCAAGGTTGTTTTCCTCTCCTCTCATGACCAACAAGGCCGCTTGGCTTAGGATTTAGGGAATGGCTTGGGCAATTCATATTGGGCACAACTCCAACTTTCTCAAGGAGAAAAAAATTAGACACAAAAGCGTACACTGCAGGACATGTTCAGTGTCATTTGTCACTCTGTGCTGCAAGCAAGCCTGTGTACCCCCCTCTACCACCTGCCCAGCCTGAGACTGAAGGGTTGAGGTAGGAAGAACGGGAGCTGGAGGAGGATCGGGCGATGGAAAGAATGTGTCGTGTGATGTTTCTGTCTGTAAAGTTCCATTTGGACAGTCAGGAGCAAAACCTTCTGGACAGCTTGGGCCAGTGCCCAGAGCAGTCTGAAGTGTGAGGGACACTCCGTGCAGATCCTAGAGTCTATGGGACCCGCCGTCTGCAGGCAGCAGGTTCACTGCCCAGGCCCAGACCGACAGTCACCAGCTCTGTTTACAACCACAGCCAGAGAAAGAGGCTGCCCGGGAAATAAATAAACAAACAGTGGGAGCCAGAAGAGACCAAAGGAAGCTGCAGCTGGAAACTCTCCACAAGCAAGCTAATGAGGGCAAGGGAGATCTCAAGGAGGGCCTTCTCCAGCGGGAGGGAGCGGGGTGCAGAGGAGGTGAAGACCAAGACAGATACTGATTTCTAAGCAAATGTCCTTCTTCCTTCCCCACTACAAGCTGTCTTCTTCTTCTTCCTTTTTTTTCTTTTTTCCAGTAAGGGCTGTCGCCAGAGGTCCTGAAAAGCACTGACCCAGGAGCTGATGCCTCAGAGGATGGCTGCTGCTATCAGGGCCTGTGTGGACATTCCCATCACCACTTCATGCCTGCGCCAATCCCACAAAATCGGGTTGAGTGAGTAAACAAATTTTGGGAACCTATCATGTGCTGTGGAGGCTGCTGAAATGACCAAGACATCCTTGTGCCTTAGGTGGAGGAGACAGAATTTAAATAGCTGACTGCAAAGTGTGGACAGGGCATTAACATACTCAAAGAGCCCCATGGAGATGCAGGGGAATTACAGAGGAGGAGAGACTAAGTCCAACAGGGAAGGTCATGTGTAGACAAGCATAGTTGATTGGGATAGAGTATGCAAGGCTGGAAAAGAAGAACAGCCTGGACAAAGGCACAGAGCCTAGAGGTCCCTGGTGTTCAGGTAACAATGAGTGCTCTTCTCAGGAGTCAGGAGTAGAAAGTAGGGTAAGATAGGAGGCCGTAATGGAGGATGTCATCTAATGAACGGGCCCCTTGTGAGCAAAAACTCTCAATAAAGAAGTGCTCACCGAATCAGTTTTACTTTCAGGTCTGTGTTTTGAGAAGATATTAAATGGAGAGGAATGGGTGGAAATGAAGCCAGTTGAAAGTTGTTGCAAACTCCCAGGTGAGAGAAGATGAAGCTAAAATAAAACAATGGACTTGCCAGAAAAGAACAAGGTGCAGGGATTTGGGGAGGCCTCCCCAGCAGAACTGGATCCAATATGAGGGATAGGATGAGGTCAGAATGGGGGAGCATTAGAAGGAATGGCTCTAAACTGCTAATTTAGAACTAGGGTTGGAGGCTAAGGGACATAGCAGATTTTGAGCAGATTTTGGCTGGCTAAAAAAACCTATCATGTGTTTGGTTTGGGATTAATTGAGTTTTCTGGATAGCCCAAGCCAGAAGATGAACAGGAAATGGAAATACAGTATTGGATCTTAGCAAAGAGGTGGGAAGCTGGGAGCCCTCTACCTGAGGGTAAGAGGTGATGGAAGTAGATGAAGTCGGTGAAGGTTTGTAGGAGAAGAGGGGCAGTGGGTGCAACCTTGAGAAGTAACTACATTGGAGAGAGTCCAGAAAGAGGATACAACCAAAGATACTGAGAAAAAAATATCAGAGAGAGCAAGAGAGAGACACTAGCAGAACCAGAGGAATGAATTGTCGTTGTCACAAAAGCCAGAGAAGGAGAGCTTTTGAGAGGAGTCAAATACCACAGAGAAAACCATGTGGGTGAGAACTGAGAGAATGGCGAACTGAATTTCAGTCATTGATGACCACTGAGAAAGTGGGGTATAGCAGTAGATCTCAAACTGTAAGGAACACGAGAATCCTCTAGAGAGCTTGTTAAAACATGGATTGCTGGCTTGGTGCCTGTGGCTCAGCGGGCTAAGGCGCCAGCCACATACACCTGAGCTGGCGTGTTCGAATCCAGCCCGGGCCCGCCAAACAACAACGGTGGCTGCAACCAAAAAATGGCCTGGCGTTGTGGTCGCAGTCCCAGTTACTTGGGAGGCAGAGGCAAGAGACTCACTTGAGCCCAGGAATTGGAGGTTGCTGTGAGCTGTGATGCCAGAGCACTCTATCCAGGGTGACAGCTTGAGGCGCTGTCTAAAAAAAAAAAAATACATGGATTGCTGGCACCCTCCCAAATTTCCAACTCAGCAGCTCTTGGGTGGGGTCTGAGAATCTGTATTTCTTACAAGTTCCCAACAAAACCAATGTTGCTGGTCTGGGTACTGCATTTGACAATGCCTGGTTTAGCCTATTGGTCTGCCCTATTCCCAGATTTCCAAATTATGGTACATATAAAATAATTTGTGTATGTTACTGTGGAGTAAATGGAGCCAGAGCTCTGCCAGGCTGCCCAGAGGCTGGGGGGAGAAATAAACCAGTACACGGTAGTGTGCACTAAACAAACAGGCTGGGAAGGTTTGGCTTAGAGAGATAAAAGAGAAAAAGGCCAAAAAGCAAAATGTGAGTAGATGTCTAAACTGCCAATGCAACCAAAATGGATTTCGTTTTCACATTTGAAATGAAATGTGTTTCGTGTCACATTTCATTCCACATTTGTATCTCCAGCACCAAGTAAGGATCTGGCATGTACAGGGACTCTGTATTTGTTAAAATAAACTGAATTAAGAAGTTCAGCTGATAAGGAAAAGGGAAAAGTTGAAGTTTGGCTGATAAGGAAAAGGGAGAAGCAGAAAACACAGGATCAATTGAAGCAACACAGAAAATGCCAAAAATGTAGAAATAAAGAAGAAAAATTACTCTAAGTTTAAGAAGGAAGAAATATTTCTTCACCTGCCCCTGGTCAAGGAATTTCACCAATTCCTTAATGAAGAAAGATTGGAAGACATATCAGACCCACTGTAGTTTTTTTTTTTGGCCAGGGCCAGGTTTGAACCCACCACCTCCAGTATATGTGGCCAGCGCCCTACTCCTTGAGCCACAGGTACCACCCCCACACTGTAGTTTGTAGTACATTACCTAGACTTATGATACATATTTTCTGAACTGTACATGTACTGTTATTTGGTAGACATAGGACTTTAGGAACTTCTGCTATTGTGCAAATACTTTTAATTAGTTCCCTTGCTAATATGTAGGTTGGAGTGTTTATTCTTTACTTCTTTATTTATTTATTTATTTTAGAATGAGCAGACTTGAGTATTGAGAGAAAGAGATGAGATTGGATGTATGAGAAACTTAAATGATCTAATACCTTGTCTCTTTTTTTTCTCCCATTAAATTGTCAACTATCTGAGGGCAAAGCCTATAACTAACTCTTCTTTTTCTTTTCTTTTCTTTTTTTTTTTTTTTTTTGCAGTTTTTGGCCGGGGCTGGGTTTGAACCCACCACCTCCGGCATATGGGGCCGGCATCCTACTCCTTTGAGCCACAGGCGCCACCCAACTAACTCTTCTTTTTATTGCCAATGCCTGGTGAAGAAAGTGCCTGAAGAAAGTAAATGGCACCCCTCCCTCCAAAAAAAATCATCTTTGTTTTTTAGAGAGAAGGAAAGAATGAAGGGGGAGAAAGGAGAGGAAGAGGAAGGGAGGGAGGGACAGGAAGAGTAGGAGGCAAAATATGAAAAATTGGGGAAGGCCAGGGAGCAAGAGTACAGATGGAGAGGGTGGTGGGCAGAATAATGACCCCCTAAATGTCCACATCCTAATCCCTGGAACCTGAGAACATGTTACCTTCGGTGGCAAAGGGGACTTTGCAGGGATGATGAAGGTTAGAGACCTCAAAATGGAAAAAAAATCCTGGACTATTTGGGCAGGCTCAATCTAATCATAGGAGTCCTTTAAAGTGGAAAAAAAGGACAAAACGAAGGGTCAGAGACAAGGTTGAAGAAGAGGGGACAGAGATTGAAAGCATGAGAGGGACTCACCCATGTTTGCTGGCTGTGGAAAAGAAGGAGAAGGCCAGCAGCCAAGGAATATAGTGGTCACTAGATGCCAGAAACGACCTCAGCGGACATCCACCAGGGACACAGGACACCAGTCCTGCAATCACAAGGTAGGGGGTGTAGCCCAGCAACCCACATGGACAGGGAAACAGATGTTCCCCTAGACCGGTGATTTTCAACCCATGTGCCGTGAGAAGATCTTAGGTGTGCTGCGAAAATTTTTAAAGATCATTAATTAAATTATTTTTGAAAGAAGTTCAAAGCATACTAAGTATATTCTCTTGTTTCACTCTTTTATTTTTTTATTGTTGGGAATTCATTGAAAGTCCAAGAAACCAGGTTACACTGATTGCATTTGTAAGATGAAGTACCTCTTATAATTGTGTCTTGACTCCAAAAGGTGTGTCACACACTGAGACTCCCACCCCCCTCCGTCCTTCCCTCTCTCTGCTCTCCTCTTCTCCCATCCCCCACCATGTACTAGGTCATTAATTGTCCTTGTATCAAAATTGAGCACATAGGATTCATGTTTCTCCATTCTTGTGATGCTTTACTAAGAATAATGTGTTCCACTTTCATTCAGGTTGATACAAAGGATGTAAAGTCTCCATTTTTTTTTTCTTTTTGAGACAGAGTCTTACTATGTCACCCTCAGTAGAGTACTGTGGCATCACAGCTCACAGCAACCTCAAACTCTTAGGCTTAAGCAATTCTCTTGCCTCAGCCTCCCAAGTAGCTGGTCCTACAGGTGCCCGCCACAATGCCCCGGCTATTTTTTTTGTTGTTGTAGTCGTCATTGTTGTTTGGTAGGCCCAGGCTGGGTTTGAACCAATCAGCCCCAGTGTATGTGGCTGGTGCCCTAGACACTGAGCTGCAAGCACAGAGCCAAGTCTCTATGTTTTTTAATGGCTGAATAATATTCCATGATATACCACAGCTTGTTAATCCATTCCTGGGTTGGTGGGCATTTAGACTATTTCCACATTTTGGCGATTGTGAATTGAGCTATGATAAATAGTCTAGTGCAAGTGTCCTTATGGTAAAAGGATTTTTTTCCTTCTGGGCAGATGCCCAGTAATGGGATTGCAGGATGAAATGGGAGGTCTAGCTTGAGTTCTTTGAGAGTTCTCCATACTTCCTTCCAAAAAGGTTGTATTAGTTTGCAGTCCCACCAGTAGTGTAAAAGTGTTCCTTTCTCTCCACAACCACGCCAGCATCTGCAGTTTTGAGATTTTGTGATATAGGCCATTCTCGCTGAGGTTAGATGGTATCTCAGGGTGGTTTTGATTTGCATTTCTATAATAATTAGGGATGATGAGCATTTTTTCATGTGTTTGCTAGGCTTTTGTCTGTCTTCTTTAGAGAAGGTTCTATTCATCTCTCTTGTCTATTGATATATAGAATTTTTGGCTTTTTTATGTGGATTAATTTCAGTTCTCTATTGATCCTAGTTATCAAGTTTTTGTCTGATTCAAAATATGCAAATATCCTTTCCCAATGTGTAGGTTGTCTTTTTGCTTTGGTTGTTGTCTCCTTAGCTGTACAGAAGCTTTTCAGTTGAATTAAGTCCCATTTGTTTATTTTTGTTGTTGTTGCAATTGCTATGAAGTCTTCTTCATAAAGTCTTTCCCCAGGCCAATATCATCAAGTGTTTTCTATGCTTTCTTTGAGCATTTTTATCATGTCATGCCTTTTTATCCAACTTGAATCAATTTTGGGGAGTGGAAAAAGGTACGGGTCCAGTTTCAGTCTTTTACATGTAGATATCCAGTTCTCTCAGGACCACTTATTGAATAGGGAGTCTTTCCCCCAGTGTATGTTCTTGTTAGTTTCATTCTCTGGTTTTCTATTCAATTCCACATGTCTATGTCTCTATTTTTGTGCCAATACCATGCTATTTTGACCCCTATGGCCTTATAGTACAGCTTAAAGTCTGGTATGCTGATATCACTGGCTTTGTTTTTATTACTAAGAACTGTCTTAGCTATATGGGGTTTTTTCTGGTTCCATACAAAATGAAGAATTTTTTTTTCAAAGTCTTGAAAGTACAGTGTTGGTATTTTACTAGGGATGGCAGTGAATCAATAGATTGCTTTGGGAAGTATAGACATTTTAACAATGTTGATTCTTCCCAGCCATGAGTATGGTAAGTTCTTCCATTTGTTAATATCCTCTTCTATTTCCTTTCTTGGGGGTTTATAATTTTCTTTATAGAGGTCCTTCGCCTCTTTGTTAGGTATATTCCTAGGTATTTCATTTTCTTTGAAGCTATGGCGAAGGGACTTGTGTCCTTAATTAGCCTCTCATCATGGCTGTTATTGGTGTATACAAAGGCTACTGACTTGTGGATATTGATTTTATATCCTGAGACATTACTGTATTTTTTGATGATTTCCAGGAGTCTTGTGGTGAGTCTTTGGGGTTCTCTAAGTATAAGATCATATCATCAGCAAAAAGGAGGAGTTTGACCTCCTCTGCTCCCATTTGGATACCCTTTATTTCCTTCTCTTGCATTGACTAGAACTTCGAGCACTATGTTGAATAGCAGTGGTAATAGAGGACAACCTTGTCTGGTTCCAGTTCTAAGTGGAAAAGCTTTCAGTTTTACTCCATTCAGTAAAATATTAGCTGTGGGTTTGTCATAGATAGCTTCAATCAGTTTAAGAAATGTGCCACCTGGGCAGCGCCTGTGGCTCAAAGGAGTAGGGCACTGGCCCCATACACCAGAGGAGGTGAGTTCAAACCCAGCCCCAGCCAAAAACTGCAAAAAAAAAAGAAAGAAAGAACTATGCCGCCTATGCCTATACTCTTCAGTGTTCCAATTAGAAAAGGATGCTGGGGCTTGGCGCCTGTGGCTCAGTGGGCTAAGGCGCCAGCCACGTACACCTGAGCTGGCAGGTTCAAATCCAGCCTGGGCCCGGCAAACAACAATGATGGCTGCAACCAAAAAATGGCTGGGCGTTGTGGCGGGCACCTGCAG
>CAUYON010021055.1:0-21108 GCA_963573935.1 Arctocebus calabarensis
CCAGCCACGTACACCTGAGCTGGTGGGTTCGAATCCACCCTGGGCCCGCCAAACAACAATGACGGCTGCAACCAAAAAATGGCCAGGTGTTGTGGCGGGCGCCTGTAGTCCCAGCTACTTGGGAGGCAGAGGCAAGAGACTCGCTTGAGCCCAGGAATTGGAGGTTGCTGTGAGCTGTAATGCCACGGCACTCTACCCAGGGTGACAGCTTGAGGCTCTGTCTCAAAAAAAATGTTTACATGCAATTGTAGAGAAAATTCATTTCTTCCCAATTAGGGAAAAAACATCATTGAAAAATATATATGTAAATAATTTTTCTTTCTAAAATCAGTATTAAATATAATATAGCTGGGAATTTTCTATGTCGTTAACGCAGAAAGCAATAAGTTAAAGCTTAATATTTACTAGATTGGATAAGTATAGGTCTCATGAGTAAGTCTCACTTGAGTTTGTGGTATTCCAGGATATTGTTGGTTTTATCAAAAGATCTTAAAATTCTCAGGAAAAAAAATTTAATTCTGTTAAAAGTAACTTATGTAGCACACAGCGGTTCTTAAAACAGTGGTTCTCAACCTGTAGATCTTGACCCCTTTTTAACAGTGAAAATATATTGCAGCATTAGGAAGGTTGAGAACCACTGCCTTAAAGATTAGAATTTTGAAAATTCAAGTGAACAGCAATAAGGTGACCCAAATCCAAGAACACTAGAAATTATTATATTAGATTCATGTGAGTCCTACTGTTAGAATTTTAAATTCCTACTGGTAGAGTTTAGAAGATAGACATCAAAGGAATGGCATGGTTTACTTTGATGGATTGGCACCTGTTAAGTTTAAAGAACTTTTAAGGTGAGTCCTGGTAGTGAATAATCCAGGGGTGTACATGATCTGTTTCTCTGCCTCAAAGTAGAATTCCAAGACATGTGATTAGCTATATTTTAATTCAGTTAGAAAAAGATTAGTCAGTTCTGGTCCCACTAGAATTCTGTGATTTAGGTAAGTCTAAATTTTTTTTTTTTTTTTTTGAAACAGAGTCTCACTATGTCACCCTGAGTAGAGTGCTGTCGCGTCATAGCTCATAGCAACCTCAAACACTTGGGCTTAAGCAATTCTCTTGCCTCCCAAGTAGCTGGAACTACAGGTTCTCACCGCAATGCCCGGCTATTTTTTTGTTGCAGTTGTCATTGTTGATTTTAGCTGGCCCAGGCTGGGTTCAAACCCACCAGCCTTGGTGCATGTTGCCGGTGCCTTAACCACTGAGCTATAGGTACCTCCTAGGTAAGTCTAAATTTTATGCATAAGGCTAAAAACAACTAAAAATGTCGAACAGAGTTACATGCAGTAATACAACAGAGTTACATCATATAATAATATAACAAAGTTACATACAATAATATCTAAAATGTTAACATCAAAAAAAGGAGAGACAGGCTCAGCGCCTGTAGCTCAGTGGCTAGGGCGCTGGCCACGTACACCAGAGCTGGCAAACTCGAATCCAGCCCGGACCCGCCTAACAACAATGACAACTACAACCAAAAAATAATAATAATAGCCGGGTGTTGTGGCAGGCACTTATAGTCCCGGTTACTTGGGAGGCTGAGGCAAGAGAATCGCTTAAGCCCTAGAGTTGGAGGTTGCTGTGAGCTGTGATGCCACGGCACTCTACCCAGGGTGACAATGTTATATTCTGTCAAAAAAAAAAAAAAACGGCAGGGGGAAACACTAATTTAGCTCTTGCTACCAAATACCGTTAGAGAATTTAGTTTTGTTTCTAGAGTGAACATATCAGAGACGGATGTAGAAGTACTCTTCGTGGAAATAATAAAAAATAGAGAGGGCATTACTCCTGAAATAATTCAACTGCTCTCACCTAACTTAGAGACGTGGAAAATGTTATTGGAGCACTGGGCACAAGAGAGAGTACCAGGAGACCTTGGGCTTAGTATGAGAAGCAAAAGTAATTATTTTAAAATAATACCCTCAACTCGGCGCCTGTGGCTCCACGGGCTAAGGCGCCAGCCATGTACACCTGAGCTGGTGGGTTCGAATCCAGCCCAGTGATGCCACAGCACTCTCTCCAGGGTGACAGCCTGAGGCTCTGCCTAAAATAAATAAATAAATAAATAAATAAATAAATAAATAAATAAATAAATAAATAAAAATAATACCTTCTTACTATAATGTTATGCTACTAAAATATAGTGGTTAGGAATCCCAGCACCAACTAGGATTCAAACACATGTTACTTTTGGGTCAGTTACTCTTTTATAACTTAAAGTTTTTTAATGGTTATTTTTTATGAGAATTAAGTGATAATGCATATAAAACACTTTGCCACAAAGGACTTGTTCAGTACATTTTATTTTTGTTATTAAAAGAAAATTAGGAGGAGGCTGGGCAAAGTGGCTCATTGCCTGTAATCTTAGCACTCTGGGAGGCCAAAGCAGGGGGCTCCCTTGAGCTCAGAAGTTTGAGACCAGCCTGAGTGAACAAGACCATGTCTAGTAAAAAATAGAACAATTATCTGGGTATCATGATGGTACCTATAGTCCCAGCTACTCGGAGGCTGAGGCAGAAAAATCACATGAACCCAGGAGTTCTAGGTTGCTGTGAGCGAGGCTGAGGCAACAGCACTCTAGCCTGGGGCAACCGAGTGAGACTTTGTCTCCAAAAAAAGGAAGAAAGTTAGAATAGGATAGCATTGGTGGTGCCTGTGGCTCAGTGAGCAGGGTGCTGGTCCCATATACCGAGGGTGGCGGGTTCAAACCTGCCCCGGCCAAACTGCAAAAAAAAGAAAAAAAATAGCCAGGCATTGTGGTGGGCACCTATAGGCACGGCTACTTGGGAGGCTGAAGCAAGAAAATCGCCTAAGCCCAGGAGCTGGAGGTAGCTGTGAGCTGTGACACCACGGCACTCTAACAAGGGCTACAGAGTGAGATTCTGTCTCTTAAAAAAAAAAGCATAGCATTATTAATTTTAGTAAACAATGAATGAGTTAATTTCAGTGCACGTGCTAGAAGCATTCCCAGTGTGTACAAGCCATGGCCGGGGAGTATTCAGAGCTTCTTGTGGTTGGTCATAGTCGCACCTTCCTAACTCTGCCTTTTGCTTTCCAGTGGTTGGCAAACCCTTCTAATGACATGTATGCAGATACAGTAACAACTGTGATACTGGAAGTACAGTCAAATCCAAAAATAAGGAAAGGTACAGAATATTTTCATTGCTATCAATTAGTTATTTTATTTCTTCCATGTTTCCCTCAAGTAAAAAGCAGTAAATAGAGTCCTAAAGAATTTAATCTCCTAATTTTTCCATTCTTATTTAATCTTTAAGATATATGCGTAACAATTCATATTATTGGTATTTTCCTTAATTAAAGTCATAAGGGCTGGGCACGGTGGCTCATGCCTGTAATCCTAGCACTCGGGGAGGCCAAGGTGGGTGGATTGCTTGAGCTTGAGGTTTGAGACCAGCCTGAGCAAGAGTGAGACCCCATCTCTAAAAATGGCCGGGCGCTGTGGTGGGCACCTTAGTCCCAGCTACTCGGGAGGCTGAGTCAAGAGAATTGCTTGAGCTCAGGAGTTGGAGGTTGCTGTGAGCTATGATGCCATAGTACTCCACTGAGGGCAACACAGTGAGACTGTCTCAATAAATAAATAGATAAATAAATAAGTCATAAGTAAACAAACGTTAGTAACAGGGAAGTGAGGACGAGGGTTTGGTGTAGAGAGCAGAAATAAAAAGATTAAGCCCTTAGGGATTTGACCAGCACAACTTTCAGCTCCGAACCACATCCTTGCCCTCCACAGCTGGGTTTCACTTCATGTTAGTTTGTTCAGTTCAAATCAGATGCTCCTGAATCGACTTGTGTTTCAGACACCAAGGTTGCTTTCTGTTTATTATATTCTAATTGCCCTTTTGTAAAACTAAGTCTTTTTTATACAATCAGCTAATCAGACATTTGTATACTTTTCGGAAATAAGAAATCTCTGCTTAAAATGTTCTTATTTAGGCCAATTAAAATGTTGTGTATTCTTCAGTGACGGTTAGTGTCTGAGCCCCTCCCGCACCTTGTCAATGCTTTATGGTAGAGGAGGGATTTCAGAGCATGTTGTCAAGGTGTCATCTGCTGTCCTGGTGAAGGCTCTGCCTACTGATGATGCTGAAAAGCAAGAGATGCTTGCTTTTAACAGATAACCACAAATATTTTATGTCTGTGTAGGAATGCCTGAGCTATGTGATATCAGGGACTGGTTTGACTCATCTTGAATATTCCTCTTAGTAGTCTAGTCCACAGTGAAAATGTACCTTTACTCTAGTTTGTACTATTTGAATTAAAAATAGCTGCCACGGGTGGCGCCTGTGGCTCAAAGTGGTAGGGTGCTGGTCCCATATACCAGAGGTGGCAGGTTCAATCCTAGCCCCTGGCCAAAAAAGAAACTGCAAAAAAAAAAAACAAATAGCTGCCACGACATTGTTAGTGATCCATCTTACACTAATAATAAAAACATCCCGGCTGGCACCTGTGGCTCAACGGGCTAAGGCACCAGCCACGTACACCTGAGCTGGCGGGTTCGAATCCAGCCTGGGCCGCCAAACAACGACGATGGCTGCAACCAAAAAATGGCCGGGCGTTGTGTTCGGGGCACCTGTAGTCCCAGCTACTTGGGAGGCGGAAACAGGAGACTCGCTTGAGGTCAGGAATTGGAGGTTGCTGTAAGCTGTAATGCCACAGCACTCTATCCAGGGTAACAGCTTAAGGCTCTGTCTCAAAAAAAAAAAAAAGCAAAAACCCTCCATTTGGTTAGCCCCTGGGCATTTCAACAAAGGTTCATGGCAGACAGTTAGAATAGGCTTCTTCCATCCGCCCCTTATATTAAAGATCTGCTAACCTAGCTGGCTGCCTTGTATTCCCTAGCTCTTCCCCATTTTGTAGTTTATGGAGAATGACATTGAATTATGTTCTCCTACAGTGATGACATACGTGTGTGGTTATTTGACAAATAGTTGTTAAGCACCTGCTACTTGGCAGGCGTAATTCTAGATGCTTAGGATGCCTCAGCAGCAAACAGACCCCTGCCCTCTACCAGCTGCCGTTCTCATGTGTCCTGGAGCTGCTTGACAGGGTTTGGAGTTGGGGCAGATCCTGTTGGGCCTTGCTGACCATTGTAAGGACTTCAGATTTTAGTCTGAGTTAAAAGACATGACCTGACAACGTTTTCAAAGGACTGCTCTGATGCTTGCCAAGCAGATGAATAAGGAAACAGAGATTCCTTATTCTCCAGGTGGGAGACAGTGGCTCAGATGAAGTTGTCTGAGTGGTGTGGGTAGCAGGCAGTGGTTGGAATCTGGAGGTACTCCCAAGGTAAAGCCAGCACTATTTCCTGATGGATTAGCTGTCGGGGTGAGAGAACAGACAGGTTGAATTTTAAAGATTAAGATGACAATCCAAGGTGTGTATGTGATATGTTAACATAGAAGGTTGTACCCATGAGGTGAAGGGACAGAGCTTTTATAAGTAATACCTTCTCCTTTCGAAGATAAAAAGTAACTCAAGGACTGATACACATGACACTTAGGTTGCACATACTCTGTATGTATATGATGGAATGAATTGACTTCATCATATCCAAGCTTGGGGTTTTAAGTTAGGGTCAGCAACTGTGGCCCATGAACCAAATCCAGTCCCCACAATCTACTTTTGTTTATGGGCTCCATGTCGCCTAATGCTACTTTTGTGCTAGAACAGAGAATGGAGTAAGTAGTTGGGAAAGAGACCATGCAGTCCTCAGAGCCTAAAACACTATCTGACAAAAAGTTTGTCAACCCTACTCTAGAGGCACTTCCTATGAAAAAAACCACATCTGCTTTGATACCATCTTTGTCCCTTTTCTTTCTCAGCCCGTAAGATTCTAGAAGCACAACTTGTATCTATCTGTGTATGTGTCTTAGCTTCCATTTATGTCCCCCATTCTTCCAGAGATGCATAAGAAAAAGAAAGCTATGTACACGTCTTCAAAATGTATTCTGTATGTTCTTGTATTCTACCACTTTCTTCCATTTTATGGTGCACCTGTTTTTAGTTTGTGTCCTGTTTTGACACACACGGCTACTAAGGATAGGTAAACGTGTCTGACTGTGTTTCCTACTTAGTATATTCCCGGGTGTCTCAGGAGTTTATCTAAATTTAGTGAGGAATATGCAAATAAATGTATGCATGTGCACTTTGGAAAGTTTCTTTCAATACGCAATTTCATAGCTTTTTTTTTTTTTTGAGACAGAGTCTTACTTTGTCAGAGCTCACAGCAACCTCAAACTCTTGGGCTTAAGCAATTCTCTTGCCTCTGCCTCCCAAGCAGCTGGGACTACAGACACCTGCCACAATACCCAGCTATTTTTTTTCTTGCAGTTGTCATTGTTTAGCAGGCCCAGACCAGGTTCAAACCTGCCAGCCTCGGTTCATGTGGCTGGCACCTTAACCACTGTGCTATGGGCACCGAGACAGCTTATTTATTTTTTAATGTATTTTATTTGTACCTTTTTTTTTTTTTTTTTTTGTAGAGACAGAATCTCACTTTATCGCCCTTGGTAGAGTGCTGTGGTGTCACACAGTTCACAGCAACCTCCAACTCCTGGGCTTAGGTCATTCTCTTGCCTCAGCCTCCCAAGTAGCTGGGACTACAGGCATCCACTACAATGCCCGGCGATTTTTCTGTTTTGCTGTTCTGCCGAGGCTGGGTTTGAACCCTCCACCTTTCGTAAATGGGGCCAGTGCCCTACTCAATGAGCCACAGGCACTGCCCTGAATTCAATTTCGGACATTGCTGCCATTTATCTATGCATGGCATCTTCAGTTGTATCTCCTTTGTCATTTCTTGCGGGAGGGTCAATCTACTCTGGTTTACACATGTTGCCAGAGTTCTTCTGTTGGGTCTGCACCATGCTTATTTTTCACCGTTTGGTTCTTAGAATTGTAGGGTGAGATTGAATTGGGGATCTGAGGTAGTAGAGATAGCCCCTTACCAAAGCACTAGGCTGTGTAATTGTGGCTTGTCTCCTACAACCTTACAAAGGCCCCTCTCAGAGTTTTAGTCAGAGACTCTGAGGACCTCCTTGGTGAGATAGCGCAAGCTAGCTCTGCTTGATATCAGCCCACCTCTACCCTATAAGAAGCCATGGTATTAGGTTTAAATCTTGACTGTGAAGAGATACAAACAGCTGCGGTGCCCAGCCCTACCCTTCAGTTCTTTTCCACCACGGAACTTTGAAGGTCAACCTCAGAATGTCCCCAAGTGGACAGCCCCAGACACGCATTCCAACCAAATTGTCTCAAGCATCGCAAACCCTGCCCAACAGAGAGGGATTCAAGGGTCTCTGACAGCACAGCTGGAGCCGGGGATCCCCAGTCCGCCCGCCAGACTCAGGCCACTCTGTTGTCCGCTGCTCTGCTCACAGGCCGAGCTGGGGCCAGGGCCACGCCCCCCCCCACCAGTCGGAGCCCACACACAGCTAGCCTCTGCCTGCCACACCAGTTGGAGTCGGGACCACGCCCCCACCCTCCAGGTCTCAGTCCACTGCCTGGCCAGCCTCTATTCGCAGGCTCTGCTAGAGTCAGGACACTGGCCCCACCCTCTGGTCTCAGTCCACACCCAGCTAGCCTCTGCTTGACAAACCAGTTGGAGTTGGGACCACGCCCTGCCTGCCAGTCTCAGTGCACTGCCTGATAAGCCTCTGTTCATAGCCTCTGTTAGAGTCAGGGCACCGCACTGCCTGAGGTCACAGTCCTCACCTGGTAAGCCTCTGCTCACGCTGGAGACGGGACCACGCCCTAGCCCTTGGGTCTTGGTTCACACCCAGGAAGCCACTGCTCAAGGATTCTGTTGGAACCAGGGTACCGTGCCCTTGCTCTCAGACTGCTCCTCCTCCTGTCAGGTGTCCCTGTCTTCCCACACCCTCTTTCTTCCCCGTTAGTCACAGATTCCAACCTGATGGTTGGCGGTCCACACTATACCCAGTTCTCTCAGGACAAGACCTAACACTCTGTGCTCCGCAGGGGGCAGAACTTCAGATGTGAGGGGGAAAGGGTGGACTGGGAGTTTGGACTTGTGGGGGAAAATTTCTGTTCAATTTTATGCCTGGCGGGGTGGTGTCTAGGTTCATAGGTGGGACTTCCCTGCAGAACGAGATCTGGCGTTCGGCGGCTGGGGCGAGGTAAATGAGAGGTCTTTTGTGCCCAGCTCCTTTGCAGATAGCCTGCAGCAGGCCTCCTGCTTGGGGGAGGGTCTCCCATCCTCTAGTCCATAGGCTTTCTATCTGTAATTTGTTTTCTTGAATGCTCTTCCTTGGAGTTACAGCTTGCCAAACTTCCTTCTTGGCTCAGCTCCCCCTCTTTGACCTCATAGAGTCCAATTCCGTCTGGTTTTTCTTCCTCTGCTCAGGAGCCTCTGCCTGGGGTTGCTACCAGTCGGCCATCTTCCCAGAATTCTCAATAGTTACAGTTAAAGTATAAAGATTTTATTATATGGCTTTCTTGGCTGTCATCTGGTTAATTATATATACATTTGAAATTCATGAATTAAAAACAATTAGATGAACTGTGGTCTATGAATTATAAATAGTTCAGGAGAAATGAGAGTTTGACTCTTCCAGAGAGTAGATTTAAATATGTATATGTGAGTATTGAGGACAGTTGATAAAACTACACTTCTCAAAATATTCAGTGGTATTGTATGATAAAAATAATTACTTGGGCTGAGAAATTAAAAACACATTGAAGAAATCTTAATTTTTAAAGTCTCTTTAAAACAGCGAAGTCATATTTCCCTCCATATATGTGTGTAGTGTGTGTATGTGTGTTTTCCCTGAAGGGTTATAAAATTTTGCACTATCTTTTATAATAGCTTCATTGATACCATGAAATTAAACCATTTAAAGTGTACAATTCAATTCAAGCTGTGCACCCATCACAGTTATCAACTTTAGGACATTTATATCACGCCAAAAAGAAACCTGAGTTTTTAGTGATGATCCTGCAATCCTTGCATCCTTCCCCTCCCCCAACTCCAAGCAGCCACCAGCCTTTCTGTCTCTGGATTTGCTTACTCTGGACATTTCAGGTAAACGGGATCATACAGTATCTGTTCTTTCCTGACTGGCTCCTTCACTAAGCATACTGTGTTTAAGGTTCATCCATTTTGTAGCATAAATCAGTACTTCATTCCTTTTCTGGCCAAATAATTTCCTCTTACACAAATATAACACATTTTGCTTGCCATTCTTTAATTGAAAGATATTTGTATTGTCTCTACTTTATGGCTATTACGAACACTGCTACTGTGGGTATTTGTATATATTTTTGCATAGACATGTTTTTATTTCTCTTGAGTCTATACACAAAAGTAATGTTACTGTAAGGTCACAGTTGCTGACCCTGCTCTAACTTAACTCTTTTTAACTTTTTGAGGAACTGCCCGTCAGTGATTTCTGCTGCTGGTAAGGGACGGGGAGGTATTTAGTGATGTGGTGGAGCATACTTAAAACTCCAGGTGAAGCATGGCTCATCTTCTGAACTGTCAGATTACTTCGTTTGGGAGGGCAGAGCTAAGTAATTTAATGGGCAAGTGGTTTTGAATATTAATTTTGATTAAAAATAGTTATAGGTATATATAGTAGAATGTTAAATTTACAAAACATTCCATACAAAACAAAAGACCTCAGAGACCTTTGAGTACTTGGAATACCTAGAGTTATAATTATTCACCCCTGGTCATACATGGCAAGTTTGGGAAATACTGAAAATAAAATTTAAAATAATATTAAATGTCATTTTTTTGTTCTTTAGTAAAAACAAAGTGATCGAAAAAAATCAATTTGGTTTAGCAGGTAGATTATCCGTATATATGTTTTTCACTTTAAGAATTCCATAGTTGGGCAGCGCCTGTAGCACAATGGTTATAGCCCCGACCACATGCACCAAGGGTGGCGGGTTCGAACCCAGCCTGGGCCAGCTAAACATCAATGACAACTGCAACAATAACAAAAAAATAGCTGGGCGTTGTGTTGGGTGCCTGTGGTCCCAGCTACTTGAGGCAAGAGAATAGTTTGAGCCCAAAAGAGTTTGAGGTTGCTGTGAGTTGTGACACCACGGCACTCTACCGAGGGCAACATAGTGAGACTGTATCTCAAAAAAAGAAAAAAAAAAGAATTCCACAATAAGACCAGGCGCAGTGGCTCAGGCCTGTAATCCTAGCACTCTGGGGGTGGGGGAGGCAAGGCAGGTGAATAGCTTGAGCTCACAAGTTTGAGACCAGCCTGAGCAAAAGCAAGACCTCTATCTCTTCTAAAAATAGAGGGGGGGGGGGACAAAAACGGAGGCACGAGGATTGCTTGGCCCCAAGAGTCGGGGGTTGCTGTGAGCTATGACGCCATAGCACTCTACCCATAACGACATAGTGAGACTCTGTCTCAAAAAGAAGAATTGGGTTGCACCTGTGGCTCAGTGAGTAGGGCGCTGGCCCCATATACCGAGGGTGGTGGGGTCAAACCCGGCCCTGGCCAAACTGCAACAAAAAAATAGCCGGGCGTTGTGGTGGGCGTCTGTAGTCTCAGCTACTCAGGAGGCTGAGGCAAGAGAATCACCTGAGCCCAGGAGCTGGAGGTTGCTGTGAGCTGTGATGCCACGGCACTCTACTGAGGGTGACAAAGTAAGACTCTGTCTCAAAAAAGAAAGAAAGAAATTAAACAAAATAAAATTTCATATTAATCACTTTGATTATCTGTAACCAGGTTCTAATTATTAATTTGGAAATCATTCTAAATAGGAATTTGGTAATTAAACTGTCGCTCTTTTCTCCCCCAGGTGCGGTACAAAAGGTTTCTAAAAAGTTAGAAATGCATGTTTATAGCAAGAGGTTGGAGATCATGCTTCAGTAAGTTTTTCTCCCATTGTTGCTCAACAAGTAGTGGGGATGCGGAGAATTCAGCTGGACACACTCCAGGATTCTGGTGGGGCTCAGAGAGCAGGCCAGCCCACTGCCCTGGGGCCTGCTTCTCCCTCAGGAAAGAGAAGGACTTTTGAACCACAGCTCATCATGCCAGCTAGTTCAAGTACATGCCACCTTCCTGGTCAGCCATATGTGTTTTCTTAAATATTTTACCTCAGGTTATCCTCCCAGGGCTGGTGTAGTCAGCAAAGTTTAAAACATTATCGTCAAGGATGTGTACTAAAATCTCAGCTGAAAGTTAATGTGCCTTTAAGAGCTATTTATATGGCTCAGCACCCGTAGTTCAATGAGTAGGGCACCGGCCACATATACAGAGGCTGGCAGGTTCGATGCCTGCCTGGGCCTGCTAAACAGCAATGACAACTGCAACCAGAAAAAAACAAATAGCTGGGCATTGTGGCCAGTGCCTGTAGTCCCAGCTACCTGGGAGGCGGAGACAACAAGAGAATCGATTAAGCCTGGGATAATAGGCTTTAAATGGAGACTTGACTTACAGAAGCTGTCACACATCTTCAGGCTGTTGTCATTTGATTTTTTTAATGCTTTGTTGTCATACAAAACTTAGCTAGCAGTAGGAAGAGTGATTTCCAGTGTCCCTGAAAAGGCCACAGATTTGATTGAGTCCCACCCCTGTGTCTGTGGTAGCCCCTGGGGCTCTTACTATTTTGGCAGAGAGCTTTATTCTGTCAGCCTTAGAGTCTGAGTCACTGATCCCTCCGACAGGTAAGCCTGGGGGATACACGTGTGATTTTAAGGTTAGACAACCCCCTGCCCAAAGCTCCTGGGACCCCAGCTGCAGAGCCCTGTGTAGGAGGTGGGTGCCGGTGCTCCCCTGTGCTTGCCCAGGGATGTACCCAGAGTAGGTGTGCTGCAAGCAGCCCTGTTCTCAGAGGTGCTGCAGAAATAGAAATCCTGCGGCTCCTTGGAATGGCCTGGCTCTCCCAGGTACAGCAGCAGATGTGCAGAACAGGGACGTATAGCCCCAGTGTCTGCTCAGGTGCAGAGGGCAGTCTGCAGGGGCTGCTGGCCCTTCCACAGCACTTTCCACTCTGACTTCTCTCCTGCCCCTCCCCAGACCCTCCCCCAGACACCCCTGACTATTTAGCTGATAGGACTGAAAGACAGAGTACTGCTCACATTCACCTCATGAATGCAAGATACCAGTATCTCCAAACTGCCAGGTTGACCATCCCCTTATAAAGTAGCTTTATCTTCACAAATGTTTAAATTCCTAGGGTTATATGGAATAAAGGTATTGGTTTCTTTAGTTGATCACACAAAACTGGAACCTTTTTTTCTATTTTGTATGCATTTCTGTATTTAAAATACATATTTTTCTTTAGTACTAGGTTGCTTAGCCAAGTTGAAACATACTATTAACTGCCTGCAAGAGAAGGCAGGTGGTCACTGCCACCCCAGGTTTATGCAATATCTATCAGTGCTTAACTGACCAAGGGATGACCATTGTCTTCAGGGGTGTTTTAGATTCACTGACTACCTTTTCTTAACTCTACCCAGCCTACTGATTGGACTACTGTTTTCTAGTACTTCTATAACTAATGGGGATAATGTTGAAATTAATGATTAAACTGGGGCTCCTCAGTGATAGGCAATGTCAGTGATTTCTGTGTCCTAGCACCTGGTGCAGCAGCTGGCCTATAGAAGATGCTTGATAAATACGGAGTTTAGGTAACTCAAAGCTGGCATTTGGAGTGATGAAGAGGAGACAGCTAGGGGACTGGGGAGCCAGTTAAGTACAGACACCTGGATTTGAGTAACTCCTCTATTTCTTCATGTGTAAAAGGGGACCCTTACCAAAATTAACGTTGATTAAAAAAAGGTATATAAAGTGCCAAGTACAATGCCCTTGAATAGATCATTCTTAACAAATAATAGCTGAGTATTTCACCTATTTTATAAAATTAACAAGAAGTAGATCTCAGGTATAAATACACGTATTCTGTGTACATTGCAATTAGGACTTCTCTTCAATTTTATATTTCCCCTCATATGTAAAGCTGGACTTTCCCACTAATATCTCATCTTTGTTTATTTTAAGGGACATATTTGGAGAAGACTGTGTAACTGTAAAAGATGACTCTCTTCTTAGTGTCACAGTGGACGGAAAGACTGCTAACCTTAATTTGGACACCCGGGTAGGTGGCTGCTCCTCTGACATCTAAAGACATTT
This sequence comes from Arctocebus calabarensis, assembly GCA_963573935.1. Classification (NCBI taxonomy): domain Eukaryota; kingdom Metazoa; phylum Chordata; class Mammalia; order Primates; family Lorisidae; genus Arctocebus; species Arctocebus calabarensis. The sequence goes on from CAUYON010021055.1 coordinate 13,194, forward strand.
GAAGACCAGGCACAGTGACTCACCCGTAATCTCAGCACTCCAGGAAGCCAAAGCGGGTGGATTGCTTGAGCTCAGGAGTTCGAGACCCCAACTAAAAATAGAAAAACTAGCCTGGCATCGTAGTGGGCACTTGTAGTCCCAGCTACTTGGGAGGCTGAGGCAAGAGGATAGCTGGACCCCAAGTGTTTGAGGTTACTGTGAGCTGTGACACTACGGCACTCTACCCAGGGTGACAGAATGAGACTATCTCAAGAAAAAAAAAGACATTTGAAGTAAAACGAAAGCAAAATAATCTATGATCCTGTATGGAACAGTTTACTTTTGTATTTTGGAATTTCTTACATTTCTTTTACATAATTGTATTTTTATTATTGTATATAAAGTTTTCTATGTTTTTCCTCGTTGCTACATGATACCTGGTTCCCATGCATATTATTCTATTATTTTCTTTTTCCATAAAATGTTTAATTCACCTCAGCATTTCCCTAGTTAGGTGTCCAGTTGATTCTAGATTTTCTGTTTATACCTCTAAGAGCCAAGTGGCTTTCCCAAACAATAGGGTTTGAGAATGTGGGACCTGTGGTCTTATACCAGCAGATCTTTGGTAATTATTTCCCAAGATGAATGAATAGGTATGTCTTCCTTGCAGGGTTGTTTTTGAAAATTAGAATAGTTCTAAGTAAATAACTTACATTTAAAAATTTTTTTGAATGTTCTTCAATTGTACAGGTACCTCAATAGAAAAATAAGTGAAGAACATGAACATGAGGTAACTCACAAGAAAATAAATATAGATAGCCAGTGAACATAAAACAAATTTCCAGAAGCACTGACACTTAAAGGACATACCTGTTTACAGTGTGAAATACTACTGCTCATCATAACTGGCACAGATTAAAGAGAGTGATAGGACCCAGGGAGGGTCAAAGAACTGGGAACAGCTACTCGGATGCTAGAAGGGGAAGCAGAGTGTTTTGCGTAGGTGGCCTTTTCCTTCTGCATGGCCGTTTAAGTGCATCAAGGCCTTTATTCACAATTCTGCTTACTGGATTCAACCAAAGAAAATAATTAGATGAGCAATAGGGATGTCTAGTTAGCATTAAAACAATGGCAAGAAATCAATATATCCAAGAGTAAGAAATAAATAACTGAATGCATAATGCATATGGCATATCTTTACACAATGCGCTGGCATACTGGGGTGCTGGGACCGGGGATTGGCAGGCCCTGGAGCTCCCAGCTTTGTGCATTGAAGGGCTTGGGGCAGTTGGCCCTACACTCACAGAGCTGGTTCCTCAGTAGTTGTGGCCGCAGAGATACCACAAAGTACCTAGAAGATTGTGATTTCAAGTCAAACTGAACGCTAGTATTCTCCTCAAATTTGTGCAGCTGTTACGTCAATAAAAAATTCAGTAGGAAATACTGAATAAATGACCACATCAACTATTCGCTAAGTACTTTGAGTTGCACAGACTAACTTCCTTGGACTACCATTTATTGAATCAAAATATGGGCTTTGAAGTAAAAGTAATTTACTAGACTTTTCCCCAGTCTTTGCCACTCCCCCCCAATTCATCTCTAATTAGACCATTTTGCCACAGGAAGCCGTAGGCACCCTGGTGATGCCCACGCTGTGTGGCACAGCGCTCTGCATCTTGGTAATGTGTTCCACCATGACCTCCACCGGACAGGAGATGGTTATTCTAAAGTTTTCATTTGTCTTCCATGTAATAATTACAGACAATTGTAATAATTAAAGCATGTTTGTGCTCTCGCTTTCAGACTGTAGAGTGTGAAGAAGGAAGTGAAGATGATGAATCTCTTCGAGAAATGGTGGAGCTGGCTGCACAGAGACTGTATGAAGCTCTCACACCAGTTCACTGATAACTTTCTGTGTATCTTAAACCTTAACAAATATTTGATTCTACTTCTGTTACTTAAAATAAATTACTTTCTCTGGAGTTTATTTACTTTTTTTTTTGAGATAGAGCCTCAAGCTGTCGCCCTGGGTAGAGTGCTATGGCATCACAGCTCACAGCAACCTCCAATTCCTGGGCTCAAGCGAGTCTCCTGCCCCTGCCTCCCAAGTAGCTGGGACTGCAGGCACCCACCACAGTGCCCGGCCATTTTTGTTTTGGTTGCAGCCATCATTGTTGTTTGGCAGGCCCAGGCTGGATTCAAACCCGCCAGCTTAGGTGTACGTGGCAGGCGCCTTAGCCCGCTGAGCCACAGGTGCCGAGCCGAGTTTATTTACTTTTGATGTCAAATGGCTTTTCTTCCAATAGTTTGAATACTGATAAATTACCAGCTAATTTGTCGATTAGTCTAGAACTAACTCCTAAGTAAACTACCCTTTATTTTAGAATGTATTCATTCTGCTTCCAGGCATGTATGCAACTCTCACTGAAACCTTTTAAGATTTGCCCATAGCAACTGAAACAATTTGTCTTAACTGTACTTACTAAGGAAAGAAAATGCACAGTGAGTGGTTTGTATTTTCACATCCACATTCTGAATTTGAATGAACAGGGATTAATACTTAAAAATGTTAACCCTTTTCTGTTTCTTTCCTCTTGATAACTCTTAATTTATATTTTTATAAAATTATGACTTTCAGGACTCAGTATTTTCTTTGTACTATACACATTTAACTCAGGTATTTAATGTATCTATTTCTTAAAAAGACATGGTCTTGCTCTGTCACCCAGGCTGGACAGAATATAACTTTTATGACTCAACAGTTATTCATGTCTTAGTTATTTGTTTCATATGTAAGTGAATTAGGCCAATTTCTGAAAGTATATGTAATTCAGACTTGTAAGTAACTGGACACAGGATTGTCTGGTGCTGAGGGAGCAGCCCACTCCACCATGGGCTGCTTTGGCATCTACTTCAAAGAAAGTGACCTGCTTGCTCCCTCCCAGAGGGCAGGAACAGGTGCACTGCTAGCTCCTCCCTTCCCAGCAGACTCCAGAGTTGACTCTGCTCACTGACAGTCTGAAGTGTCAGGTGTCACAGTCACTAAATTCTACCCATACTAGGTCATCATCATTTTGCTCACTGCTTATAGTGAACTTACAACTGTTGACCACTCCCCTGCACCTTGGTGACAATGTTTAGGGTAAATCTGACCCTGTTACTTGAAATACATTTATTTCTATAAAACCCTATTTTGTCTTTAGCTCATACTAAAAGTCTAGTGTTCACCTTCTAAAAGTCATAAGATTTTATAATGTATTTTAAAACTTTTTTTAAAAGTCTCACTTTGTTACCCTGGGTAGAGTGCGATGGCGTCACAGCTCCCAGTACCCTCAAACTCTTGGGCTCAATTTGATTCTCTTGCCTCGATCTCCCTAGTAGCTGGGACTACAGGCACCCACCACAACACCTGGTTTTTTTGTTGCTGTTGTTTGTTTAGCAAGGCCCAGGCCAGGTTTGAACTTACTAGTCCCCAAACATGTGGCTGGCGCCCTAACCAGTGAATGACGGATGCCCAACCTTTTAAAACAATTTTCAAGTAGCAAAAATACAATATAGAGGTTCAGTGCCTGTAGCTCTGTGGTTAGAGTGCAGGCCACATATACAAGGGCTGGAGGCTTTGAATGTGCCCTGGGCCTGCTAAACAACAATGACAACTACAACAAAAAAATAGCTGGTGTTGTGGCAGGCACCTGTAGTTCCTGCTACTTCGGAGGCTGAGGCAAGAGAATCGCATGAGCCCAAGAGTTTGAGGTTGCTGTGAGCTGTGATGCCACTGCACTCTACCCAGGGAGATAGTAAGACTGTCTCAAAATAATAAAAAATAAAAAAGTACAATATAGAATATATATACCACAAGAAGGGAACAGTGTCTTTTCCCTTATTAACCTATCTAAGTATTCTAAATTGTTCCTGAATCTGTCTTCATCTTCACTCCTGTTGCAAAGATACCCCACACACATACACATATACACCCTGAATTCCCGCAACAACCTCCCATAACTGATCTGGGCTCAGGCCTCTGCTGCTTAAATAACATAGCCATCGAGATAAGAAGCCCAAGCACGGTGCCTTAACAGGTGCTCAATCTGGGCTGCACGAGGTTGCCGCGGGCACAGAGGTGGAGTCAGCGGGTCTGGAGTGAGGGTCTTGGGCTCACTTGGAGCCTGGGAACCACCTGCCTGAAGCCGCGGGTCGTGCTAGTGGCTTTGGAGCTCAGGCCTTTGTTGTACCCTAAAGCTCTGGCATCCTTCCAGCCCATTTTGACACTTCCTCGCACAATTGAGGTAAAAACTTTTGATATATGATCAAGTTTTATTGAACAGATAAATTCCTTGTAAATGAATCAGCCTTCCTTATCGGATGATTTCTGCATCCCTCCCACACGGGGAAAAAAGACACAGAAGTCGGCTGTACCGGACAGGTGGGCTCTTTTCCTTGTCATTATTCCCTGAATACAGTATAGCAACCATGTACATCGCATGTACACTGTATTGGGTATCATCGACCAGGAGAGGCTGCCACTTAAAGTCAGCGACGTGACATCCGCGGCTCTGCGGGGATCCCGGATCCTGTCCCGCCCGACGCCGCGGGCAGACTGCACTTCCTACCCGGCTTTCTGCTCACATCTGCCCGCGGGCGGGCCCAGTGTGCTGTTGGCTCTGACGGTGGCGTCCAGTGCCTTTCCTTTAGGTCGCGTCGTTGTGCGGAACTGCGCGCGCCGCCGGACAGAGCGTAAGCCGGGGTGCGGGACCCGAGCGCCTCCCCACGCCCGGCTTCGCCTGGGGCCGCGGGATCGCCCCTGCAGATTCGCCTTGAGCGAACGAGTGCAGTAGGCCGAGCTTCTTGTAAACTGACAAAACTGAAGTCTCCAACGGCCGCCACTAGAAGAGCACCGCTCAGGGAACCTCGAGGACCTCCCAGCCGGAGCCCGCCCGCCCATGCGCACCGCCGGGGCCGGCTGAAGGCCTGCGGCCGCTCGCCCCGCCCCTACCGGTCCCCAGGCCGCTCGCCCCGCCCCTACCGGTCCCCGGGCCGCTCGCCCCGCCCTGATATCCGGCCCAGCTCCGCCTGTGGGCGCCCTGACCATGGCGCTGTGCGAGGTGGGGGGTTGCGGGAGCTCTCTGCTCTGGCCTCGCGTATTGCTTTTCGGAGACTCCATCACTCAGGTACCGCCACTCCGGGGCACGCCCGGGACTCTCGGCTGCTCCGCGCCGCTCGGCCCATCACACCCGCGGACTCCTCCTGGGGCCTCCCTCCCTGTAGGGCTCGCTAGCGCCGGCGCTGGGTCCCCGGGTCCCCACGTCCCCTGTGTCACGCGGGCCCTGGGCTTCCCGCCCTGCCCCGGCGAAGGCCGAGGAGACGGGGCTTGTTCCTCCAGCTTGCGGCGGCCTCCACCGACCCCAGAGGAACGGCGAGTCCCGGCCCTTAGGAGCTGACACCGTCGGGGGGCGCGATGTCTTGGGGGTGACGGCGCGGCGTCCGCGGTGGCACCCTCCTTTGCATTCAGCCTTGGACAGGGACCCCTGCCTGTCCCGGCGGGAAAGGCCACAGACGCAGAAGAGAAGGGAGGGTCCCGGCCAGGCTGACCGGCCAAAGTCCGCTGCTCTCCCTTCCTGCCCCGGTTCCGCGGGGCTCAGGGTGGCCTAGGGCCGGGGTGCAGTGTTCCCCTGTGAGCGTCCCTCGGCGGTGGCTTCCGGCCCTCAGGCTTCCGCTGAGGGTTCGCCCACGCAGACCTCGGAGGCTGATTCCTTTCCCAGTTTTTTTTTTTTTTGAGACAGAGCCTCAAGCTGTCACCCTGGATGGAGTGCTGTGGCATCACAGCTCACAGCAACCTCCAATTCTGGGCTCAAGCGAGTCTCCTGCCTCCGCCTCCCAAGTAGCTGGGACTACAGGCGCCCGCCACGACGCCCGGCCATTTTTTGGTTGCAGCCGGCATTGTTGTTTGCGGGTCCAGGCTGCATTCGAACCCGCCAGCTCAGGTGTACGTGGCTGGCGCCTTAGCACGCTGAGCCATAGACGCCGAGCCCCCTTCCCCGTTTTTTATGCCGCCTGTGCCTGTCCCGCAGAAGGCACTTTGAAACAGTTCACCTCTGCCCCACATCTGGTGGCACAGGTTGAACGAGCAAAGGTGATTTTTTTTTTGAGATGGTCTCGGTCTGTCGCTCAGGCTTAGGTGCGGTGGCATAACCTTAGGTCACTGCAGCCTCCAGCTCCTGGACTCTGGCGCTCCTGTGTCTCAGCCTCACCAGTAAACCACGCGTTTTGTGTTTTGTAGACACAAGATCTCTCTGTGTTGCCCAGGCTGGTCTCAAAAGTCTTGGGCCCCAGTGATCCTCTTGCCTGGACCTCTCAAAGCGCTGCGCTGGGATTACAGGAGTGAGCCACCATGCGGCCAAGGATTGATCTTGAAAATAAAACGACTTCAGGAATAAAGTAGAAAAAGATGATATGGGCGGCGCCCGAAGCTCAGTGGTTAGGGCCCCAGCCACATTCACCAAGGCTAGCGAGTTCGAGGCCGGCCCACGCCTGCTAAACAACAACGACAACAATGGCCAGGCATTGTAGCAGGCCTCTGTAGTCCCAGCTTCTTGGGAGGCTGAGACAAGAGAATCGCTTAGGCTGAAGAGTTGGAGTTTGCTGTGAGCCATGGCGCCATAGCACTCTACCCAGGGCGACAAAGTGAGACTCTGTCTAAAAAAAAAAAAAAAGATATGTTGGGTCCTCGAAGATGATCCAAGTTCCCATTAAGAAAAAATTCTCCCGGGCGGGGCCTGTGACTCAAAGAGTAGGGCGCCGGCCCCATATACCGAAAGTGGTGGGTTCAAACTTGGCCCTGGCCCAAATGTGAAACAGAAAAATTGCCGGGCGTTGTGGCAGGCACCTGTAGTCCCAGCTACTCAGGAGGCTTGAGGCAAGAGAATCGCCTAAGCCCAGGAGTTGGAGGTTGCTGTGAGCTGTGACCCACAGCACTCTACTGAGGGTGACAAAGTGAGACTCTGTCTCTACAAAAGAAAAGAAAAGAAAAAATTCTCCCAAATAGTATAAAGTTTTTACTTAATGGAAGAAGTAAAGATTATTTTCCTCTGTATGTGTGTGTGATTTTTAAACACTTGTAACACTCAATGACTTTTCTAAATTAGGTTTTTTATGTATGTGTGAATAGTTGGTGACATTGTTTTTAGGCATCTGGAGCAGTAAAGGGCTTTCCAAAACCCCATGGGAATGTATATCAAATATAGTTCACCCCACACTCTATCATTAAAACCAGGAATTTTTTTTTTTTTTTTTTTTTGGTAGAGACAGAGTCTCACCTTGTTGCCCTGGGTAGAGTGCCGTGGCATCACACAGCTCACAGCAACCTCCAGCTCTTGGGCTTAGGTGATTCTCTTGCCTCAGCCTCCCGAGTAGCTGGGTCTACAGGTGCCCGCCACAATGCCTGGCTATTTTTTGTTGCAGTTTGGCTGGAGCTGGGTTTGAACCCACCACCCACGTTATATGGGGCCAGCACCCTACCCACTGAGCCACAGGCGCCGCCCCAAACCATACATTTCTTGCCGTGGGTAATGCCCGTAATCCTAGCACTCTGGGAGGCCAAGGCGAGTACACTGCTTGAGCTCAGGTGTTGGAGACGAGCTTGAGAAAGTATGAGACCCAATAGAAAAACTAGCTGGTGTTGTGGCTCATGCCTGCAGTCCTAGCTACTCAGGAGGCTGAGGCAAGAGGATTGCTGGAGCCAAGGAGTTTGAGGCTGCTGTGAGCCATACCACAGCACTCTATTCAGGGTGAGGGAGTAAGACTCTGTCTCAAAAACAAAATTAGGCTCGGAGCCTGTGGCTCAACGGGCTAAGGCGCAAGCCACGTACACCTGAGCTGGCGGGTTCGAATCCAGCCCAGGCCTGCCAAACAACAATGGTGGCTGCAACCAAAAAATGGC
>CAUYON010021058.1:0-13534 GCA_963573935.1 Arctocebus calabarensis
GAAATCAAGTTACTCATGTCTATTAGAGTTTTTCTTATAAATTGAGGTGCATTCTGGTTGGGTGCATAAATATTAATAATTGAAATCTCATCATATTATTACCTTTAACAAATATGTAATGTCTGTATTTATCCTTCCTTATTTTGGTTGGTTTAAAGCTTATTGTATCTGCGAATAAGATTGCAACACCTACTTTTTTCTGTTTTCCATTTGCCTGGAATATAGATGAACATCCCTTCACTTTGAGTCTAAATTTATCTTTTAAGGTAAGGTGAGATTCTTGTATGCAGCAGATATCTGGCCTGAGTTTTTGTATCCAGTCAGCCAACCTATGCCTCTTTAGAGGACAATTTAAGCCATTCACATTAATAGAACATCTTGATAAACCTGTAGAAAATCTAGTGGATATCTTTAATCGTTTCATCACTGTGGAAGTTTGAATTTGTTAGGAAGTTTCTGGGTTAGAAAACTTTTATGGTGGAGGATTATGCTGGTTATTATGGAGGACAGGTTTGAGAATATCCTGGAGAGCTGGTTTAGTTATATCAAATTTCTTCAACATGTGGACGTCATTAAAGTATTTAAGTTCTCCATTGTAGATGAAACTCAGTTTAGCTGGGTACAGGATCCTGGGTTGACAGCTATTTTGTTTCAGGAGATTAAAAGTGGATGACCATTCTCTTCTAGTTTGAAAGGTTTGATCAGAGAGATCTGCACTTATTCTAATATTCTTCCCCTTGTAGGTAATAGATTTCTTGCATCTGATTGCTTTCAGAATTTTCTCTTTCATATTAAGTTGAGTGAACTTAATTATGATGTGCCCTGGGGATGTCTTATTCAGGTTGAGTGATGCTCTGGTGATGAAACTGTCTGCTATCTTAATTTCAGAATCTCTTGCATGCCTGGAACGTTCTCTTTTATAATCTCATAAAGAAGAGACTCTATGCCTTGTGATGCCACTTTGTCATTTTCAGGTATCCCTATTAGGCGAGTATTGGTTTTCTTTGAATTATCCCAGAGCTGTCTGAGAGAATTATCCATTTTTGCCTACCATTTCTCTACCTCTTTGTAGGTTTGGGAGTGTTCAAAAGCTTTGTCTTCCATGTCAGAAATCCTTTCTTCTGCTTGCTCCATTCTGTTGCTGAGGGATTCTACTTTGTTTCTCAGATCTTTAAGGGCTGCAACTTCTTGTATCAATGTGTCAAAATCTTTGGTCATTTGGTCTTTGAATTCCTTGACTTCTTGAGATAATTTTTGAAGTGTTCCCAGAATTTCTAATTCCAACTTTTCCTTTATTTTATTGATCTTGTTTGCAATCCAAATTTTGAATTCGATTTCTGACATCTCAGCCATCTGTTTATGCATAGGATTGTCATTTGTGTCTGCCAAATTGTTCCTTGGGGGGGGTCGATCTACTCTGGTTGTTCACATTTCCAGAGCTTTTCCACTGATTCTACCCGGTATTTATGTTGCACCTTTTGGCTGGGTGAGTAGGTAAGGATAATTTGGGTTGGGAGTTCTAGTAGTAGTGATTGACCAGTCCTTTGCCTGTAAGCTGGAACTGGTGTTTGTACCTTTTCCCCTAGAGTTTTACCAACCTGTACTTTGCTACTGCCTGTGAAACTGGCGTCCTTCTTGATGTGGTGGGGTTAAGTGGCTCTGTCTTATTTTCAGCTGATCTCTGTCTTACCCTAAGAATCGGTTACTCTCTGTTGGAATCTGAGCTGTGGAGAAATACCAGCAGTTAGGTCACCAAGCCCCCTCCCCGACAACAATTAGAAAAGGAAAATCAAATCTTCCCACTACTACACACCCAATGTACCACATTGGGAAGTCCTCGGGTGATTGGCCCAGTTGAAGAGGTCCCAATCAATTGTCCCAGCCAGTACCAACCTCAAATCAAAGAGTTGAAAAGTCTCTGGGGACTAGATAGCAGGAGCCTGCTGGCAGCTCTAGTATAACTTGCTTCAGGGCTCTGTGAGCTCAGGAGTGTCCCCCAGCCAGTAAATTAGTCTGGGAAGGTTGATGCATCCTTCCCCACCTTGCCCCTCTGTCACACCCAGTCTCTAGTAACCCTGTAGGGCTGTGATCCAGTTCCCTACAATGAGCAGATGCTCTAGAGGTTTGTGCCTGCCTAGGTCATAAGGGGCTCTGTGGCTCCTTGGCCAGTCCACCAGTTTCTGTCGGTGTTGGCAGAGGGGAGGTGTGGACTGGCAACCTGGGTACTTGATAGGGGTTGGGGTGATTCACTCAGTTCCAGCCCTGTCCCTGATTGATGTTGCTGATAGAACAGAACAAGTTCATAGAATTTCTGCCCTGTGGAAGAGATGCTGGACTGCTAATAGTCCTGATTCAGTCTGTGAGCATTGACCCTTTTTCTCAGCTGTCATCCCCTGAGGGCCAGGTGTGGCTGGAATTTAGCAAAGCTTTCTCAGCACATATATTCTAATACCTGGACTCTGCCTTAGCTATCCCAATACCACCTCAGGCATATCCTTCACTCCCGAGTCTGGACTCTCTGCCGCAGGACCACTCTGCTACCGGAGAAGCCGACTTCCCCTGGCCGCCCAGAGAGAGTGGGAGTGTCTCCTCAAAACATCTCTAGGGGGGTGAGGCCCATAGCCATTGCTCCTGCTGCCACTTGGTGCTTCAGGGGACCGCCTCTCCAGTTCTGCCTCCTCTTGGCTCACTTTCATCTCACCACTCCCGAGCCAGAAAAACAGCACAGATCAGCAACAGCCTGTGCCCTGTCCACACCCCTCGAGAAAATGTCCAAGAATCTTGACTCTGTGCGGGACAGATCTCCAGACCTCAGGGTGAGAGTGGAGGGGAGTGCCAAGAGTTGAAACTTGCAGGTAGGGCATATATATAGTTTTATACAGTTTTATGCCTGGCAGGAGAGTGCCATGGCACCCTAGTAGGGAAAGGGGTCTGGTTTTTGGAGGGTCTCTCCTGTGGGATAGAGTTGGAGGACATCTGAACTCTGCTTCCTTGTTTGTATGGAGGTATGGAGTATGCTGCAAGCCAATTTCATGGGGTGAGGGGACTCCTGTCCATTTGGCAATGTGTTCTCTACCTTTTATTTATATCCTTGGGGTCACAGGTTGCTCCAGCAGGGTTGATGTGGTTCTTTGACCTTCTCTTTTGGCTCAGTTCCAAACCCTTGGATTTCTTGCTAAATTTCTGTCCTTTAGCTCTCCTTCTGGACAAGAGCATCTGTGGAAAGCTGGCCACAGACAGCCATCTTGGCTCCTCCCTCGAGAAGGCTGATTTTTATACCCTTTATGGCTGATGTGGCTAGCAACCAAGTACAGAAGTGGGACATGACAGTTAGCTCAGGGTGGGATTACCATGTGGAGGTTGCACAAGGAGGAATTTCAGTTTGGGAAACTTCAGTTGAGTAAGTTTCCACCATTGTTTAGCCATAGCTAGGAGTTTTGGAAATGCAGAGAACTTCCTCCTTCTGAAACCTGTTCTCAGAATTAACCCAAGAGGCGAGCACGTTGGGGACCAAGGCTGAGACACAGGCTGAGACAGACTCGGGTCTTTTTCGGGGGCTGTTGGCCTATTACATTCCCCACTGGTCTTTTTGGGAATCAAACCCTTGATTTATCTGCATCATTAGGAAGTGGTACATTTACAGGTTAAAAGGAGCAGTTTTACATAGGACATTAATCTACACACAGGTTAAGGATGAGGGGAAGCAATCATATGAGGAGGGGTCCAGTTACGGCAGTTAACAGGGTGGTGAGCCTTTCTTCTTTTTCCAAAATTCAGTTCAAAGTTTAATTAAAATCCTTGAGGAGTTTTCTCAGGCTTCAGCCGTGTGTTGACCATCAGCTTCTGGTATGTGGCTGGAACAGGGAGTGTTGTCTGTCTTAAAAGTTACCTAGACTGCTTCCTAAGGGGCAGTGAAGTTCTATTTAGTCAGCAGTGTTGAGATCAGGTGAGGATTTTTTTATTCTTGTTGCCATGAGTGTAGTCAGAATGATGGTATAAAGTTCTTTCCATCCTGGCTAGGGGGAACAGGTTCTGATTCTGGGTTTTGCCATAATTTCCTTGACATGTTTTTAAAGAGAAAGAATGTACAGACATAAAAGATTAAATAGAATATGGTTAAATATTTAAGTGAAAATTTTTCTTGTTACTCCTTCTAGGGTTCTTGTTTTACTTTATCTAGTTTTGAGTCCTATAAGTTACTCAACATTTTAGTCATCATTTGCATTCTTCTGCCATGAAGGTTAGCTTACTGCCAAACTTAAATCAAAGTAGCAAAACAAACCATGGGACGATTTCTCTGGGCAATGCTTAGATTCAGCAAATAACATTTAAAACTGCACAAGTTTTCCCAGTGTAGCTAACAGGTGATTTTTTTTGAGTTTTAAGGTTTCAGAGCACTTATAATTACTTGTACATAATTCTTTATTTTTGGTCAGTCTTTTAGTTTCATTTAACAAATCAGTTTAGTAAAATAATTATGTTTTATTTTATGAGTTGATATTATAGGCAAGGCTGGGTTTTAATATAGGTGAGCCATAGTCTTTTTTCTTTTTTTGAACTATTTTTTTTCTCTCTGATTTCCCTTTCTATCAAATTCGTTGCTAAAATAAACTGTACCTTCAGTGTACTGGGTCAGGCTATTAGCATAGAGTACAGTAAGAATAATTAATTATTAGTTATTTAGGCTCTCTTTTAAAGTTGGCTTTGCTGGAATCTTTGATAAGGACTCTCAGTTGGACTTGAAGCCTTTCATGACCCCAGGTTTCATCTATGCCATTAGATACCTGTATGCATTGGGTAAATTCCTCTTCCCTTTGAGGTTCTCAAGCACAATTCGATTCCCAGACCTGTCAGGAAATTACCTTCATTACTTGCTACAGATCAGGAAATATCATTAAGGTGTATTCAGCCAGGTCCTTATTTCAAAGGGCTTTTTTTTTTTTTTTTTTTTGGCTTTAGAAAGTTAAGTTTAATTCCTTAGTGCAGTCTGGATACCACTGGAACAGATTCTTATTGAACTTATGCAAATAACTGTATTTTCAGGAATTAAAAATATTTACAAATGGCTTTTAAATTTAAGAGAAATTAAGGAGAGAGAAAAAATACATATTTCAGATTCTGCTCATAAGTACATTTACTGGTTGAAAAGCCATAAATTGCTCAAAAGATAAAAAATGTTTTTCTTGACTTTTGGAAAACAGAACACAGAAAGAATCAGCAATATTTCTTTTTTTTTTTTTTTTGCAGTTTTTGGCCAGGGCCGGGTTTGAACTCACCACCACTGGTATATGGGGCTAGTGCCCTACTCCTTTGAGCCACAGGTGCCACCCTTGACTCAGCAATATTTCAAACAAAAACTATGACAAACCACCTTAGTCCCACGTATCTGATTTTGGTTCTGTTTGAAGCTAGGTTAGCAATACTCATAGACAAGTTTTAATTTTTCAATGAAAGTTCTAAAAGTCTGTTGTTAGTCCAAAGGTACTCAATTTCCAAAGACATTAAGAATTTGAATTTCACAGAATTTGTCAGTCTCTCTCTTTTTTTTTTTTGAGACAGAGCCTCAAGCTGTTAACCCTGGATAGAGTGCTGTGGCATCACAGCTCACAGCAACCTCCAATTCCTGGGCTCAAGCAAGTCTCTTGCCTCCGCCTTCCAAGTAGCTGGGACTACAGGTGCCCACCACAGAGCCCAGCCATTTTTTGGTTGCAGCCATCATTGCTGTTTGGTGGGCCCAGGCTGGATTCGAACCCACCAGCTCAGGTGTACATGGCTGACACCTTAGCCTGTTGAGCCACAGGCGAGCCTTGTCAGTCTCTCTTAACATTTCTTTTTCCCCCTTTTTAGATGAATTAAAATTATTACTGATAATATACATTAAGACAGACCAATATTTTATACTTTAGGACAGATTAATGTTTTATAATATTGGAACATACATATAATCATAATTCATACAAAATTAATTACTATTTCATATTTGACAATGTTTCCTATACATTTTAACAAATCAAATAAGTTTAACTTGTTTTCCTCAGGATTTCAGTGGTTTTAATATTTCATAAAGACTAAATTCAGAGTTGTGATTTTCTTTTTTGTTGTTGTTTTGTTGTGTAGTTAGCCAAGGCTGAGTTTGAATCTGCCAGTCTTGGTGCAGTTGGCCCATGCCGCAACCACTGTGCTACAGGTGCCAAACTCCAAATTTAGAGTTTTGACTTTGGAATTTTTGTATCAGATGCTTAAAACATTTGTTCAAACAAGATTATAAGTTAAAAGATTTTAAAGGAAATGCATATGTTCATTTTTCTACTGGTGAGCTGCTGTCACAGAGAACCACTGTAGGACCTTTCTGTCACCCTACCTGGCCTTCCTTTATGTGTAATTTGAATGGGAGGGCTCTTACGGCAGTCAGGGTGCTGGGGAGCACTACCATTAGGGAACCAGAATGTTGCAGGAAAAGAGTGAATTAATATAGTTATACTCTCATATTCTCAAAACCAGAACCAGAACACCTTCTCAAATAGTCTTTGACAGGTCTGTGGGTGATCTAACACCCCGGGGTTTGATTGGATGTCTGCTTTCATTTTAATGGTATTTCTGGTGATAGGTGCAACACACATTTTGTCGGAGCCCCCAACTGGCCAGTAGGGCTGAGGCTCCCCATGCCTCCAAAAGTTTCTGATGGGCCAATAGCCTGGCAACCTGAGGTCCTTTCTAAAGTTCTTGTCTTTGGCCTTCCCTCAGAGGCTCTACACAAATTACAACAATTGAATTCAACAAACAGTTACATATCTTCCCGATAATTTACAATAAATAAGCACAACAAAAATATTATGAATAATTATGTTAACGTCAGCAGACACCAGCCAAAATTAGATGTTAAAGTGGCTTACCTCCAGAGGTGGACTCATAGGTGAATTTAGGAGTGATCATCAGCTGATCTCCTGAGGGCTCCAGGTTCTCTGGGGACCCTGGGATGTTTCCAAGGGGTGCCTCCCCTCAGAGGGGCCACAGCCTGCCCCCATCCGGGAGGCTGCCTGAGGATTGGCAGAATATATGCCAACAGGTGTAATGCCAAGTGGCTGCTGTTTTAAAAAGTAAACAGGACTTTCTTTCTCTTTCTCTCTCTCTCTCTTTTTTTTTTTTTTTTTTTTTTTTTTGTAAAAATGGGTAATTGAACATGGGTTTTATTTTTAGTGCCCATATCTTATCTCAAGATTCATTCATAACATAGCAACCATAGTTTTTAGCAGTCAAAAGAAGGAACAGTTTTACCAAACGTTCTAGTAACTCTTTAATTGCCAGAAAGAGAGGGCTTCAACTGCAAGTGGGTTATTTACACTACAATGTTAAAATAAAATGAGGACGTACAAAAGGGCCATGTAAGAAAGATAGGAGTCAGCACAGCATCCTACCCAACAGACCAAGATTCTAGAGCAACACTATATAGTAAAGTCCAACTCCCATCCAGAAAGCAATGTCAAGGGTAGTGAGAGACATAGGGGATATAAGAGAGAGAAGGTAAAAAGGCTAGTTGGCAGGGTGAGGCAAGGGGACAGAGTCAGTCTTTCACTAGGACCTGAGAAATTCTCAGTGCCCCCCACCCCGGGTGGAAATCCGCCCTTGTACCCTAGCCACAACCAGTGGCTATAGCCTGGGTTAAGACAAATTGTACATTGACATGTTGACAGACAAAAAAAAAAAAAGAAGAAAGAAAGAAAACAGAGATGTTGACACCCAAACTTGGAATTGACCAATCTTTGACAGGAATTCAGACAAACCA
Organism: Arctocebus calabarensis; assembly: GCA_963573935.1. Lineage (NCBI taxonomy): Eukaryota > Metazoa > Chordata > Mammalia > Primates > Lorisidae > Arctocebus > Arctocebus calabarensis. Next base: position 7,784 of record CAUYON010021058.1, read on the forward strand.
TTGGAAACAGCAAACACAAACTTGGCAAACAACTCACACACAACAGTGCCGACATAAACTTGGATCCACTTTAATACACTGCTGAGGCTCGGCGCCTGTGGCTCAACGGGCTAAGGCGCCAGCCATGTACACCTGAGCTGGCGGGTTCGGATCCAGCCCCAGGACCTGCCAAACAACAATGACGGCTGCAACCAAAAAATGGCCAGGCGTTGTGGCGGGCGCCTGTAGTCCTAGGTACTTGGGAGGCGGAGGCAAGAGACTCACTTGAGCCCAGGAATTGGAGGTTGCTGTGAGCTGTGATGCCATGGCACTCTATCCAGGGTGACAGTTTGAGGCTCTGTCTCAAAAAAAAAAAAAAAATACACCGCTGACACTGAGACTCTGTGCAGACTCTGACTTACTTTTACCAGGGACTCACCCTCTGTGAGCCCAAAGACCAGGGACTTGAAAACCAAACAAACTGAGTCTAAAGAGGAAAAACCAGACAAGCTGGAGACTCACCCCCTGTGAGTCCAAAGAGGAATGGAGACTCACCCCCTATGAACCTAAAGAGGAGAAACCAGACAGACCAGAGACTCACCCCCATGAGTCCAAAGAGGAATGGAGACTCACCCCCTGTGAGTCCCAAACCAGACAGACCAGAGACTCACCCCTTGTGAGTCCAAAGAGGAAAACCAGACAAACCGAAGACTCACCCTCTGTGAGTCCTAAAAGGAAAAACCAGAACAGACAGTTCAGACAAATCCAAAGGGATGGAGCCATGTCTCTCTTCTGCCCCGGGAACTGAACTTTTAGCTGTATCCAGCTTGTCTAGTCCCCGCCAAAGTCTCTAGAGATCAAACAAACTCACTAACTCATCCAGGTGCTACTGCATAATCACCAATTTGGACGGTTTTTGGAACCTATGCCCTGATTCCACATGTCCGAGGGCCCTGGGGTGGAGGAACATCTTCTCCGAGGCCTTCCCCTGGAGCTGTAGGGCAGTGACCCCTGGGGGGGGGTCAAGGAGTGGCAATCTCACTTGGGCCTCCAGAATGTTGATGCTGTCACAGCCTGTAAGAACAACTCAGACCCCACTTCAGGTATAAATCAGATGGTGATTTATTACACCTGCGCAGGGGAGGTGCGGGCAGCCTGAAGTGAGGAGCAGGCTGATTTTTATACCCTTTTTGTGCTGATGTGGCAAGCAAGAAAGTACAGAAGTAGGACGTGGAGGTTAGCTTGGGGCAGGATTACTGCGTGGCAGTTGGCACAAGGAGGAATTACAGTTTGGGAAACTTTGCCTGAGTAAGATTCCACTATTGTTTAGCCATAGCTAGGGGTTTTGGAAAAGCAGAGAACTTCCTCCTTTTGAAACCTGTTCTAGGAATTAACCCAAGGTGGGAGTACATCGGGGACCAAGGCCAAGACAGGCTGAGAAAGTCTTGGGTCATTTTGAGGGGCTGTTGGTCTATTACATACCCTGATTCTCACTCCTTCTGGGGATCATTTCTCTGCCAATAAACGAACAAATTCCCCAATATTTCCTATGAAAGGGAAGTTTTCCAGGGAGAATCTCCTCCTGGGTTTGGTGGTAACTGCTTACTCAGTCCTGTTTCTCCTGACTCCTGAAAATTTTGCACATCAACGTGCAATAAAGCAGCAGTGGTAGCAACAGTCCTGGAGAAGCTACAAAGGCAGATGGTTTCCCCTTTCATCTTTGGGAAGGAGCAAAACCACCACCAGCAGCATAATTCATGGCAAACCCAGCACCAGCTTCTGTGGGTTCTGGCACCGGGGGTGGCGTGGGAGGCAAGGGATCAGGAGGGTGGCAGTTCCAGGCTCCCCGCCCACACTCACTCCAAACTTCTGGCTCCTGGGAGAACCACATAAAAAGTGCCAGGGAATGCATGTGTGTGGGAGTGCCAGTAGGCGGCTGGAGAGGGGGAGCACAGGGCTGGGCGCCTCCAGCACCACGGCAAGGGTCCTCCTGCTGCCTAAGCTCCCAGCCAGTGGCCGAACTTGGCGTCCAAGCAACTTGCACAGGTTCAGTACCTGGCTGCTCACCTTAGAGGGGGTGCAGGGAGGCAGGAGCGGTGGGGGAGAGAGAGGCTCTGCGGGAGGTGGGGGGACCTTGGCCCTTCCAGTACCGTCCCTTGGGCCTCACACAAAGCACAGCACAAAGGGACATAGTGCAATATGAGACCTGTTGCCTCACCTGCCCCACACCACCCCTCCCCAGGGATATTTCTAAAATCAGTTTGACTCGTGAGATTTTAACCAGATGAGTTGAAGCAATAAGAAAATCTATCAAAAGAAGTTTGGAGAGTAGAGCTGCTAATTTTAATTTTTATCCTTTGGCAATGGTTGAGAGTAGCCATGCTGCAAATACAGCTCAACTTGCCAGTTTTATTCGAGGCATTGATGAAGAATATTATGTCAGTGAAGAACATGGCCTTTTTAGGGCCATAAAAAGATACAACTAAAGGGATTTATACAAAGGGATTTATTTTATAGATAAAAATCCATTAATGCAATTTTCTTTGACCATTTTCAACATATCCGGTGTAATTACTGATAGTGTCCTGGTAATGGTAGATAAAAGACAGGAGTTTAGCTGGGTGCAGTGGCTCACACCTGTAATCCCAGCCCTGTGGGGGGCTGAGGAGGGAGAATTGTTGAGCTCATGAGTTCGAGACTTGTCCCAGCAACAGTGAGACCCTGCCTCCTAAAAAAAGGAAATAACCCAGCCAGGCACTGCAGCGAGCCCTGTAATCACAGTGGCTTCCAGAGGCTGAGGCAGCGGGATGTCCACAGCCTGAGTCTGAGGTTGCAGTGAACTGTGACAGCATTGCAAGGGGGCATAGGGTGGGACTCTGTCTCAACAAAAAAAAAAAAGAGAGAGAGAGAGAGAGAGAGAAATTTATATAATTAATAGAAGCTTTTGTAGTTGCCACCATAATTTATGTTTAATGATGTATATCACTTTGTACATCAAGAAAATGTGTGCACTTCTACTTGGGAGGTTGAGGCAAGAGAATGGCTTAAGCCCAAGAAATGGAGGTTGCTGTGAGCTGTGACTACAAAGTACTCTACTGAGGGTGGCAACATAGTGAGACTTTGTCTGAAAAAAAATTAATAAAGCAAAAATAAAGAAAAAGCCTTCCGGCACTTCTCAGGAATGGTCCATTCAGCATTGTTCTGGATTCCCACCGTAATTTAAAGGGGAACTTCTACAGTGTCTGGAGCCCTTAATGTTCTGCAAATGAAGGAAGAAGAAGTCCTCAAATTCTTTGCAACCAGAACCCACTTACGTGGCATGAACCTTGACCTCCAAATGGAATAGGACATCTACAAAACTAAAGGTGATGGCATCTACGTCATAAATCTGATGCAGCCCTAGGAATAGCTTTTGTTGGCAGGTCTGCCATTGTTGCTATTGACAACTCTGCTGATGTCAGTGTCATATTCTCCTGGATTACTGGCTAACTGTGCTCAAGTTTGCTGCTGCCACTGGAGCCACTCCAATTGCTGTCTGCTTCACTCCCTGAACCTTCACTAACCAGATCCAAGCAGCATTCCAGGAGCTGTGTTTTCTAGTGGTTACTAATCCCAGGGCTGACCACCAGCATCTCACAGAGTCATCTTTTGTTAACTTGCCCACGCTTGGTCTGTGTGACACATATTCTCTCTGCATTATGTGGACATCACCATCCCAGGGAACAAGTAGGGAGCTTACTCTGTAGTCCTGGTGTGGAAGAAGCTGGCCAGGGAATTTCTCCACATATGTGGCCCCATGTCCTATGAACACCAGTGGGTGATCTGTACTTCTACAGAGATCCTGAAGAGATTGAAAAGGAATAGCAGGCATCTGCAGAGGAAGCTGTGACCAAGGAAGAATTTCAGGGTGAATGGACTGCTCCTGCTCCTGAGTTTACTGCTACTCAGGAGTAAACTCGAGATTGCAGACTGGTCAGAAGGCTGCTGGTGGCGTCTGTGCCTATTCAGCATTTACTCACTGAAGAATGGAGTGGCCAGACTGGCATGGAGACTCGTCTGCAAGCTCCCACTGCTCACGCCACTGAATGGGCAGGAACAACCACTGAGTGGCCTTAAGCTGTTCTTCCACAAGCTCTTAAACCAGATGGAAATAAATTTGATGGAAAACAAGCATCACTTTAAAATAAATAAATAAAAATAAATACATTGAAGAAGGGAAGTAGAAAATAAAGGCATGTTTCCTAAGGAAAAACAAACCTAATGAAAACACTATTAGAAACGATGCAAGCCACATCTATAATCCTAGTACGCTGGGAGACCAAGGCAAGTGGGTTACTTCAGCTCAGAAGTTCAAGACCAGTCTAAGGTAGAGGAACACTCAATGTCTACTGAAAAAAAGTTAGCTGTATATCATGGCACATTCCTGTAGTCCTAGCTACTAGGAAGTCTGAGGCAAGAAGACCAGTTCAGTCCAAGAGTTTGAGGTTACTGCGAGGTATAATGCCATGGCACCCTGCCCAGGGTGACAGAATGAAACTCAGTCTCAATAATAAATAAATAAGGCTAGGCATGTTTGCTTATGCCTGTAGTCCTAGCACTCTGGGAAGCTGAGACAGGTGGATTGCCTGAGCTCACAGGTTCTAGACCAGCCTAAGCAAGAGTGAGAACCTGTTTCTAAATATAGCCTGGCACTGTGGAGGGCACCTGTAGTCCCAGTCTGAGGTAGAAGAATTGCTTGAGCCCAGGAGGTTCATGTTGCTGTGAGCTTTGACACCACTGCTTAATACCGGGTGGTGGGGGGGGGAGGAGGCATAAAATTAAATTAAATTAACAAATAAAATATGAAATAAAATAATACTAAGTACTAATTTGAGAGACTAGGATTTCCATTGTTGCACAGACCACCATAAATATCATGATTCCAGCTCATTGCAGCTTCCAGCCCAAGACTCCTTTTACCCCAGCCCCCTGAGTAGCTGAGAGTACCGGCATACACCCACATGCCTTGATAATTTGCTCTTATTTTTTGTAGAGGTGGCTCCTTCTATGTTGCCCAGGCTGATCTAAAACTCCTGACCTCACCAGATCTATCTTTGGCTGCAAAAAATGGTAGGATTCATGGAGGAGCCACCATTTTCTTGGACCAAAATCTGAAATTTTATTTATTATCATCATCATCATTATTATTATTATTTTGGAAACAGAGTCTCACTATGTCGCCTTTGGTAGAGTGCTGTAGCATCACAGCTCACAGCAACCTTAAACTCTAGGTCCTAATTGATTCTCTTGCTTTAGCCTCCGAAGTAGCAGGGACTTTAGGCGAGTGCCACAGTGCCCAGCTACAAATCTGAAATTTAAAAATATTTATCATTGTATTTTTAAATTTTGAATATTATGCAGGTTATTTTTAATGAATATAACATTATATACAAGGTTAAATGCAAATGTTCTCCAGGAAGTGCCAAATCTCCTTAAAGAGAGGGGCTGACTGTGGCTTTAAGTGTGAACCTGTCGCTCAGGGCATTAGGGGCAGGGCTTGGGGCCTTATCCAATCAGAAGAACTGGGGTGGGATCTGTCCAATCAGGAGCTCAGAGGAACAGGAAGGGGCGGTTTCTACAATCTGGCCTCCGATTTGTCTCGTAGATCCGGCCGCTAAGGTCAAACCAAGATGGCTGTTCCTTCCTGTGCTCTGTGGAGAGTCCGGTGTGTGCGCCACGTGCTGTAGCGCTGTGACCTCCGAGTACTGAAAATCTGTAAGGACGATGCTGGGA
>CAUYON010021059.1:0-26986 GCA_963573935.1 Arctocebus calabarensis
TTTCATCAAACTGATTAACATAGCCTTCCTGGCATTTTCTCAATTATTATATGAAGACATTTGTATTCTGCTTTTAGTAAGGTTCGCCTGTACCCTTCTAAGATGCACTGTAGGTGTGGCCCCACCAATTACCCTCCCTCCACCCCAACCGCCCCTCCCCTCCCTACCCTTGCCACTTTCCCCATATTCTTGTGTTATAGTTGGGTTATACCCTTCATATGAAAGCTATAAATTAGCTTCATAGTAGGGCTGAGTACATTGGATACTTTTTCTTTCATTCTTTTTTTTTTTTTTTGAGACAGAGCCTCAAGCTGTCACCCTAGATAGAGTGCTGTGGCATCACAGCTCACAGCAACCTCCAATTCCTGGGCTCAAGCGAGTCTCCTGACTCCGCCTCCCAAGTAGCTGGGACTACAGGCGCCCACCACAACGCCTGGCCATTTTTTGGTTGTAGCCTGTCATTGTTGTTTGGTGGGCCCAGGCTGGATTTGAACCCACCAGCTCAGGTGTGCATGGCTGGCGCCTTAGCCCGTTGAGCCATAGGCGCGGAGCCTTTTCTTCCATTCTTGAGATACTTTGCTAAGAAGAACATGTTCCAGCTCCATCCAAGTAAACATGAAAGAGGTAAAGTCTCCATCTTTCTTTAAGGCTGCATAATATTCCATGGTATACATGTACCACAATTTATTAATTCCCAGGCTAATTTTGATGACATCCTTGCATCTTTAAAGGATCCATTTGAGCCCTACTCCCCACCCCCAGCTTCTTCTGTATATATTTTAAGTGTCTTTTACTCCATCTAAAGAAATTCTAGAGCTTTTTGGAGGAAAACTCAAATGCCAGTTTTGTCCCAGACTTGAGGGAGAGGTCTATTGGAGCTGCGGCCAGCTAGTGGGGGACATGCCTGCGAGAGTTCTGCAGAGGTGCACTTGGTTATCTTGGTTTGTTCAAGCCTGTCTGGTCTTTTCTTCCTTTTCAGTGGGAAAGTTCCACAGGGTGCGTGCCCAGGAAGAAGTTACATGAGATTTCAAGACCTGCGTACCAGTACAAACGGGAATCTTTCTGGAGGAAAGAAAAAAAAAAAAAGGCCGCACAAACACAACAAAACAAAAACACTCCCTGGAGAGAGGAGACTCTTCTCTTTTGGGAGTAGGTTAGAGAGTTGAAAAGGCCTTGGCTTGTTCTTCCACTATGCTGCAGACTGTGCCAAGTGCCCAGTGAGCAATTAACTAAAGACAAATAGAAACACTTTAAAAGAATCGACACAAATGCTCGTTTCATTTTTTTTTTTTACTGGAAAACTTGTTTTAACCATCAAATTTTGACAATTACAAACCTGTACACTTGTTGAGTTTTTTTGTTTTTGTTTTTGGCTGTCTTTTGTTTTGCTTTTCTTTCATTTTTTATAAAAAGAACGCAAGACTGAATACTGCCAACAGCAATATATGCAGAAACAATCCATTGCTATGAGGGACACTGTTCACTTTCAGTGTTAGCTTTCCCCTTTGCATAACGTGTTGGTGTGTGATGTGTGTGCAAGTTAAGGTGGTGTGCACATGTATGAAGGAATGATGTATTTCATTCTGACTCTGAAATGGCATAGAAATCAAATACATACTAGCTGAGCATTTAAATGACATTCATTTAAAAAATGTCGATACAAACATTTCCTTGAAAACAGAAAGTTAAATGAAAACACTAGAATGAAAAGAAAGAGTACAATATATTTTGAAATGATTAAAAACCATGTTCAACTCTAAAATCCTTTCTGTGTGTGTAGTTACCTCGAAAGTTTGCAGACCAACAGCGTGGATGACTTATGTGTTATATTTGACCCCCCAAATTAAAGCATCCTGATAGGCATAAAATATAGTATCTACAAAATCCTGGAAAATTGAAAGCATTTATATACAATTTTATAAACATTTTAAACACCAAAACATACATCTTTTACAAACCAGCCTGTTTGCAACAGGCCAATGTACAAGACAGTCTCTCTGATACAGTGCTTAAAAAGAACTGCTTGCATTTCCAAACACATTTGCCACTCCCCAAATGCAGTAGTATGGGCTCATAAGACTGTTAAATAGTAGCAACGCAGGTATTTGTTTGCTGGAAGGGTACTACAGTACACACTAATGGGTCCAAACACACTCCAAACGACTGTCAATTCTCAAGCGCATCCAAAAACCTGGAAGAGACTAATTATGGCCTTTGTGTATTACATACTTGTAATTATTGCTTTTCATTATTACATAAGGAAAGAAATATCTTATTCTGTTCCTGTCTCTTAGCCAGTTGGCTAAATATTAGCTGATGCCAAACCCACAAATGGTGACTTTAACCCCCACCATTGCAGTCACGAGAAGCTCAAAGACATTGTGGGTTTTCATCGGAGTAATGTGCAGTTGGACGTTGTGGGACACGAAACAGCAAAAACACATAACTATCTTCTCACAGACCGCACGAAATGATGGTCCTGAATAAATGCCTCTTCAAATCTCCATTTCCCAGGGTTTGAAACTGGAAACATAAAACATAAAAGCCTATAACCCCTTTAGCTAAGTCTGTGCACTCAGAGGGCAGCAGAGTGAACAGGCCAGAGCATTATCTGGACAAGCTGTGCAATACGAAGTTAGACCTTCCCGAATTACTTCACAGAAAACTGGTTTGGGGGTCTTGATTTATTCTGATGATCTCTTTTCTCCATTCCCCTGATTACAATTTGGGGGTAGTGGGTAAGTGGGGGAGAAAGCGAAGCAGGAGGCCAATGACATAGTTTCTACTTGCTTTTTAACTGGGCTGTGCTAACGATTTCCAAGGACAGTGCCTGGGGAATCCCAGAAATCAGTGCCCTTTCAAGGCTCTCATACTGATTTTCTGATAGGATGGATGTCAAATACATGGACTTGACCTACTCACATCACTAAGTTGAAACCTGGTGTTTTATAAATGGCCAGGACAAGGGCACATAGAAAGTTGGCATGGAATATAACTCAAAAGCAAAATATTCACAGAAGGAAGGGAATGAAAAAAATACCTACTTTATTCATCTTTTGCTGCCCCAAAGCATTTCCTTATGTATGAAAAAAAACACACAGTCCAGCGACTCTCAGTCTAATCAGAATGTGTCATACTAGTAACACACATTATGGAAAATTCTAGGAGGTGATACATACATTTAAGAAAGAAAAGAAAGAAACAAATTGGGTGTACATATTTTCCATGCTAAAGAAAATATGTTTATCATGGTAAAGGGTGTAGGAATAAATAGCTGCCAGTATTGGGAGGAAGGAAAAACAAAAATAAAAATACACTCAATAGATAATAGTATAAATGAAAGTTTCATTACAATTGATGACTTGTTTGAGTTCAACTCTGTGATTACCATTTCATCCTTATTTTAGAAACATTATTTTGGCAAAAACAATATTTTGATGAACATCCAAAGACATGTGTGAATGCTGAAACCAAACCCTGGAGAAGGAGCCAGGAAGGAAACATAATATCATGAGGCTTCCAGAAGACTATTTTTTTTTTTTTTTTTGCAGTTTTTGGCCAGGGCTGGGTTTGAACCTACCACCTCTGGCATATGGGGCTGATGCCCAACTCCTTTGAGACACAGGTGCCACCCCAGAGGACTATTCTTTATCAATTTTCTTTTCTAGAATATTCCCGAGAAGGAATGGTGGTACTTACTTTGGCAGCACATATACTAAAATTGGAACAATACAGAGAAGATTAGCACGGCCCCTGTGCAAGGATGATAACAAATTTGTGAAGCATTCCATATTTAAAAAAAAATAGCCAGGCTTTGTGGCGGGTGCCTGTAGTGCCAGCTATTTGGGAGGCTGAGGCAAGAGAATCGCTTAAGCCTAAGAGCTGGAGGTTGCTGTGAGCTGGGATGCCACAGCATTCTACCGAGGGTGATAAAGTGAAATAAAATAAAATAAAATAAAATGAAAGAAGGAAGGGTGGAGGTTATGAGCATACATCAGAAGCAGGTGCCCAAGCTCAAGGTAATTTAGTGGTGAACAGTGTCAGATAAAAAGGAATTGGCCAGATGGGTGGGTGAAGTCCTTGTTCAACTACTTACAGTGTCCTGTGTGAGCTGTGAGTCCCTTCCCCTCTCTGGCCACGTCTCTTCAATATAATGAGGAGGTTCTTAGCCTAGTAGATCAGATCCTCCCAACTTTTTGAATCAATAGTCATCTCCATGCAGTTCATCCTGGCCTGATCATAAACCATTCTGTAATCTACAGGGGATTGTCAGTTTCCAAAAAGTGAAGCAGTATCATGTGTTTAAAGGTAATGAATCATAACACGTATTTGTCTGGTATACATTTAGTTGCAGAGCTATTCTTCAGAAAATCGGGGGACAATATCCTGATGAAAGAGGTACTTTACATAGGCCAGAGCCAAGGGTGGGCACAATTGTCTCTGGTGACTTCACAACCACATTAGGATCTATTTATTCCTTCATTATTACTGTGTCAGTCGGGCACTTTCCCTTGAAGAGATGCTGTGTAAGCAGTAGTGACTCATCGACATTAATCTCATTCTAATATTTCCTAGGGGCAAGAAATGAATTGTTGGTTTTACTTTGATGGTTTTTATGTCATTGCATTATTAAAAGCGTAGCAGTGATTCTATTCTAGACCATTAGTTTGTCATTTTTTTCTGTGATTCTTGCAAATGTGCTTCTTACATAAGAAAAATACCAAAGATTTTCTTCTTGAAAGCAGCCTTAGTGAAATTAATTTATTTCCAGACCACAGTGTGGATAATGCCTCCATGAGTAGGTCGAACTGAGAGGCGGAGGAGAAAGGCTGGGAAACCTGTGAAGTGCATCCACTTACTCAGGAAGTCTCAGAATGGAAAGGGATTTTTTTTTTTTTTAAACTACAAATGTTCAGAAACACTGACTCCTAAGAAGAAGTAAATTAAACGCAATTGAAACAACTAAAAAATAAATCTCAGTGGATGATACATGGACTCAGGACAGTACAATTAACACACCAATGCCATATGCCATTAGAAACTGTGAACACAGATTTGCTCATTAAACAGATAGTGCAAGTATGCATCCATTTACCGTGGCCGCTGCACAGGTTGCCACAGTCTGATTGAAGCAAAAGAAGAAAGTCACTCACCTTGTCAGCTTTAGGTTCTGAGGACTGGGTTATTACATTTCCAGTGGAGTGATTCTCCTGTTAGTTTTAGAAAGTCACGGCCAAATAGATGGGAGGAGAACCCCAGGGTGTAATTAAGTATTACACATTTTTCATACAGAGGTTAGTTCTAAAAAATTATAACAAAACACTGTTTTCAAAAAGCAGTTTTTGTTTTAAGTTAATATAAATGGCAGTACCAAAATAAATTTAACTGAACCAGAGTAAAATATGGCATTTGATGTTTTCCTAACATCACAGAGAACAGAGAAATTGGAAAGTTTGCTCTGCCCACTGGCAGGAATTTCAACATGGTCCATTTCCTAACACCCTTGTTAGCTTTCCTCAAGAGTAGCCTTACTGAGTGCAAGCACGTATTTGTACATAGGCCCAGACACACACGCTATTATAATTTATGCATACTAACTAATCTACTTCCTTTTTCTTTTTTTTAATGTAATTGTATTTATAATGATAATGCTTACCAATTTAGAATAACACATACCTTTTATCTGCATTATCAAGAATTGTGATTATCCAGGCTAAAAACTTTCAAAGTATCTTTCCCCCTGCCCCCTGGATTTGTGAATTCCTCTTAAATTTCTGAGTATCTCTCATTGTAGAGAACAATGTATGTGCAAAGGCCAATTTCTGCAGGAATACTAGAATTGTGGTTACAGATGGGAATATTTACCATGAAACATAAAACCGGATAATCACATTCTTTCTAATGTTCAAACAATATTAACCTCCTCCCTAAACCCACAAAATGGAACCCAAGTAGCTTCTTCGTTGATACCTTTCTCAAAGATCATAAAACCCAATTGTGTCATAAGGAATGCTTAACACAAACAAATGAACAAAAATAACTAAGCATGTTCCTCAAACCTCATTTTATAGCTGAAAATTGGGTAGCTTAATTAAAAAAATAGTTGATTTTAAAGGCTTTAGCCCATTTTGTTTTAATATTTGCTTCTTCTTTTTTCCTTCGCCTAAAAGACTAACTTTTCCAACAATCATTACTACTATTTTCATTTACCATTTTCAATTCATTGGCTCAAAATTACACGCAACAACACTTCTTTGATTGTTGCTAGTATTTAATACTGTAAGGACTGATGTGATAACGCTTATTTGCAGCGCACAATACCGCGCAGAGCCTTCTAAGCTCGACTGCATACCTCAGGGGGTGAAATCATTTTCCCCTCTTGGTACTTTTAGCCAGGAACGCAGGTGCCTGCTTCAGGGATTACCAGTCACCTGTCAGAAACAATGTCTCAGTTGTGCATTTTCACCCAGTTGGAATCGAGCTCGCCTGAGACTCGTGCACAAGTCCCCGGGGGGAAATACCGTATTCCTTCTAGTTGCACCAACTACTTTCCTTCCAGACACCCAGCCGGTCTCCTTCCGTCCCTACACCTGCGTCTGGTGCTGCGTCTCCATGTAGGGGACGTGGAGGCCGGCCAGGCTGAGCTCGCCCGCGCTGTCGCAGTCACTCACGGCCACTTCGGCATCGTCCAAGCCGCAACCGGCCGACAGGTCCAAGGACAAGGTGCCTCTGGAATTGTGCAAGGACAGACACACGCTGTCCGCCGGGCCCGTGGCCTCCGTGCCCTGGTTCATGCTCACGGCAAAAGTACTAAACTCACAGGCAGCGGGCGGGCCCCCCAAATCCAGGTCATTGGGGAACGGGTGCGGGGGCAGGTACTGGCTGGGGTGGAACTGGGGCCGCCGCCTGCAGCCCGGGCTCAGCGTGCTGGCCAGCGAGGCCGGCCGGGAGGGCGGCAGGGCCTCGTACTGGTCGGGGAAGTCCTCGGGCAGAGGCGGGGGCAGTTGGTCCTGGCTCAGGAACTCGTCCTCGTGCGGCGGCGGGTACTCGCAGTCCACGTCGTAGCCGCCCAGGTAGTAGTCGCTCTCCAGCTCCCGCGCACCGCCCTGGGGCGCGGAGCCTGCGTCCTGGTTCTCGTAGTGGGGCACCTCCTCGATGTCCGACAGGCGGGCCCCCGGCATCCAGTCCGAGGTGTCCCAGTGATAGGCTGCGGGGGGAAGCAGTGACAGTTAATGCCCTCCAGACTGCGGCTGGGGCAGGGCCGGGACAGGGGCAGAGAAGGGGCCTGACATGCAATTCTCGTCCGCATGCTTCTTAATATAGGGGCCGGCCATGCTCTCTGGCCTGGGAAAAGCAGGGCGACGCCCGGGTTCCGGAAGAGCTTCAAGTTCAGCCATGCTGTGGGAAGGCCAGCAAGGGCATTCCGAGGGACAGTTCTAGGAGCCCCGAGCTCACCCCAGCTGCCCCTTCCTGCACAGCCAGCCCAGCAGCACGCTCGCCTTGCAGAGAGGCAGTGGGCTGCGCTGCGCCCGCTGTGGGGAGAGGGCCCAGGTTGCAGGCACAGGGGGGTTACAAGCAGAGAGGAGAGGGGCTTTCCTTCCAATACTGAGCACCCAAGACGCCTGGAACATGCAAAATTCAGGTCAGGAGAGAGGGACAGGGGTAGGGTAAGAAAGAACTCAGTTCAGAATCCATCAATAAAAAGTTAGGCTATGTTTGTGGCAAAGTCACCTCGGTTGTAGTTCTGTCCTTGGTCCATGACAGACACTGTTCAAATACAAAGTGAAAAGTAAAACTGACAATCCAAGCCATATAAAGACAGATGAGAACATTGTTAGTCAAATTTAAGAAAAAGACGTGCTCTAAAGGTCTCTAGGCTGTGACTGAGTTTGGCCTTTTTCATATCTCCCTATTGTTATTAAGAAAATATAAAGATAAATCTTATCTATGCCAGGCCCTAATAAAAGCTACCTGATTGAAATAAATATACACCATATTACAGCTTTGAATGATTTCTTAGTATTCTCAGCACTCACAGCAGGTGCTCAGTAAATCCATGTTGAATATAAGAACGAATTTAGTATTAATCTGGATTCCAACTAATTCAGTACTCATCTCTTGGAAGGGATTGTCTATAAAGAGTATCTCATGTATTAAAAAAAACTATGAGCTAGAATTTTTTTTTTTTTTTTGCAGTTTTTGGCCGGGGCTGGGTTTGAACCCGCCACCTCCGATATATGGGGCCGGCGCCCTACTTCTTTGAGCCACAGGCACCACCTGAGCTAGAATTTTGTTTTCAAAATTGTAAAACTAATCCCTAGAGAAAACACTATACAACTTACTTGAAACCAGCTGTTTATTGCCCCTCTGTGGCTAACAGATTAAAATCACCCCTAGTTCAAAATAACAAGGAAGCAAAATTTCTAAAAGGGTAACTCTTTACACAAAGAAATGCTATGGAAGAAAAAAAGTAAATACCTTCATTCTCTATAGTGTCAACTACATTGTTGACAAGCTGAATGACAGTCACTATGGATGCTTGTGGTCAGGAAAAAAAGACAGAAGAGAAGGGAAGGACAGCTTCAGATTAGTTGAGTATTTTAAACACACATTAACTTTTTTTTTTTAACCACAACAGCAACAACAAAGGTGCAGTATGCAAATACCTGAAACCTCCCCACAATCTGTCACTTAAGGAGTGTGTCAGAGGATACTTTTTGAGAGGGTGTCCCCAGGAATCTTGGAGCAGAAGAGAAATGATAGCAAATCCAGTCCTTGTGAGAGAAAAGCTCAGCGGGGACGGCTGGGTCATAAATTCACACCGCATGGCCCAGTTAAATCAATCTAGGAAGGCAGTGGTTCATCAAGCTCATGCTAATTTCTCATTAGCAACTCCCAAAGGCTCTCAGAGGAAGACCTCACCATTCCTGGGTATAATTATGTGTTGGTCAGTCACGCTGTTCTGAGCCAAATGCCAGTAATAGAGGATAACCTTTGCAGGGCTGATGGCTTCTCAGTCACATGATGCCACAAATAGCCCGGGACAATCCCAGGCCCAGCTCCTGCTGGTGAGGTGTGGACAGAAGTTAGCATTTGATCTCAAAGACTTAGAACAGGGAAGGAACTCTCCGGTCCCTATGGGTTGCTTAGCACTCAATAGCAGCAGCTTTTGGAGAGGTGGTCAGGCTTAAAATAAATTTGACAACAGTTCTTAACAATACCACCTGCCTTAATGGGGACCATTGGAGGATGGGAAGCATGAAAGGGCAAGTGTGTGACCTCAAAGGCACATACACCAGAGCCTATGAGAAAAGTCGACCAGGCACCATTGCTGGGGCTGCTGCCTGGAGTCTGGACACTACATGCTTTTGGGTTTGTCCGTATAAAATACAAACTAGCCACAGATTTTCTTCTGGATGGAGATGAGGAAAGGGGCACATGGATCTGGAGGTGTGCCCCTGGCTTTCAAAGAATGGTCAGGAAAAAAATCTATTGTGATATGGTTATTGCTTCTGCAATTCTCCCAAGTGCCAGAGTTGAGAGTTGATGGTGAAAGTAGAATATGTTACTGTCACTACTGCTTCTGTGCTCTTGGAGTTCCTCTACTCCTGTATTTACCTTAGTGGCAAGGGCTATGCCATTTTCAATTTGCACTTGTGGGTACAAAATGCCCAGCACATGATGTAGCGCACGGGAGAAATTAAGGAAAGGTTTATGGGTTAAATGATTACATAAATGAGTAAGTATTTTAATTTTGTGCCAGTTGCTGATAAATGGGAAAATGACCTAGGTGATCGACTAAGGTGAGGCTGCCTGTCTCTGTGGATGACTATGTGAAATTGTTCTTGGCTTACCACCAGGTGGTAAACACTCACTGTTTTATGATTGCTCCTATTTCCTGCCTTGCCCTGGGGAGAACAACCTAATCCCCAGAGCTGGGTCTTTGATTCAGAAAGCCCAGTCCGGCATTAGCACCCTCTCTGTAAGTGCGGGTTCAGAGAGACGGGCATAGTTTAGAGTTTCAGTGCAGTCTAAGAACCATGAGGAATTTCATGCAACATTTTGGGTATACGTGCACTTTTCCAACTACAAGCTGCTTCATAGTTTTTAACAAATTCTCCAAAGACTTTGACCTCAAATGATTATAAGGTGGATTTAACTGAATATAGATGTCACTAGTTCTACCAGAAGGCTCTTGTCTCTGAACAGATTTTTAACAGGGAGGGTAGAGATCCAATGATGAGGTGAAAAAAAAAAAAAGTCAAAGAAAGAAATGACTCTGCTTGAAGAATATTAGTTGGGATGGGTAATTCTGTTGTGAACCGAATCAAAGAGAACTCATTCCTGGAGATCCAGGGGAACCTCCTCAACCCCTGACACAGATTCCTGGGTCTGCTCACAGCTCAGTGGGGGCTCTGTTAGCAACAATGGGTCAACCCAAAGCCAACACGCTCAAAAGCCCATGAACAGGTGGAGAAACAAAGCTGGTCCCATCACTTTCCCCAACCACCTTTTCCCAGCAAAATAGGTAGAACCCACCCATCCACTTGGAAAAATCTGTTGACTTCTTACCATTGTCGTCCCCAGAATCCGACTGGAAGGAGCTGAGGGACTGAACTTCAGAGTTGCTGCCTTTATTACTGCCTGCAAAGCAGGTCACTTCTCCCGGGTCATCAACCCCTTTGTCTTCATGGACGGCCACAGAGAGATCAGAAAGGACACTGGTTACCTTGCGCCTGTTTCTAGTTCTGCCCATTCCCTCCCACCTTAGTTCACTACTTGGGGCTCTTTCCTTTGCTCAGAGAAAATAATTTAGCTCCACAACAGAAAATTGATTATGTCACTGGGGGCAGAGTTCTGTCAATCAAGCGATTTACATTATGGATTCGTAACCTTTAACCCCATAGTAAATGAGCTTCCAAATAGCTGACAGCAGCCAAAAGTTCTGTCCTCAAAGCACAGCGCCTAAGTGAAGAGTGATGGGAGGAAGTGGCTGGATTGCGCTCTGTCATTCAGAGTTAATTTACATCATTTACATGAACTGACGAGGTGTCAACACTAGGTTAAATGAGATTACTTTTAAAATAGTAGCATAAATATTGGATAGGGAAGAATGCCATTACATTTATCCTAACTTCCCTCTCTGGGGAGTGAGTGGCATTTTCAGCTTTGCCTTCTAGAGGGCAGCGTTGTATCATTTTTGGGAATGACAACTCTGTGCCCTGTGTCAGGAAGGAGGGCAGTCAATGGTGTGACAGTGCCCTTCTCCACATGTATCCTTCTCCATCTCTTCTGCACAAAGGCAACCAGAACATCACACACACACACACACACACACACACACACACACACACACCGGGCTACTTTCTAACTTGATAAACTAAAGAAAGCAATAAAAACAGGCCATATCTTGAAGGTGTCAAGTGCAAAATGAATGAGTTGCCCAGAGATTGTCTCACCAGCTAACTTGGCCTTGCTTAACAAAGAAGGAAATGTATTCAAAACAACCTAACAATACTTTGGATAGGGGGAGGGAATATGAATTTTGACCTGAAGTGGATTCTGGAAATAAAATTGTCCTATCACAAAGTGGGAAAGGGGGAAGAATGATCACCGGGAAAAGCTGCAAATCATTGTGTAGCGTGATGCTACCAAGAGGTGCAGACTTGTGATTAAGAGCACACTTGTTCCTCTTTATGGCCACAGAAATCCCTGTTTCTTCCAGAAAGGGTGATGCTGGGAGCCCGCATGGTGACGCTGTGTCTGCTGTCAAGTGCCGAAGCCACCGCTAAACAGTAAATGGGACAGACAACTGACATATGTGGAAAGGGATGCCAGGGAGAAATTTACCTCCCAACAGCCATATAGCAGGAAATATGAAGATGTACTTCAGAAAAGCACAAGGCGCGTACAAGCCTCGCCCTGAACACAGGAGGGAAATGACGAATGATCCACCCTGGTGAATGCAGTGCTGTGCATGAAACTATTTCCGCTCTTTCATTGATTCAAACTCCCTCCCCCCTTTTTTCTCATTTCTGTATAAAAAAGAGCCTATTTTAGCTAATTGACGGGTAAGAATGTAATTAAGTCTAACTCCAACAAATAATTTCCAATGGAATATATTTATGGTTATGTTCCAAGGGTAACTACGTAAAATATGTGTCTACAAAAAGAATCAGCAGATCGCAAGTTGGGTGGTGCTTAGAATAGAAAGAACTCATGCTGGGTCTTACCATTAAGAATCTTCTCCCTCCCTCCTGACAAAGCTCCTGAGGGGGTGCTGGTTCTTAACGCACACTTTGGGGGCTGATGCATCGGGTTCTAATCCTGACCCCCCTTTGCTAGCTGTGTACCTGTAGGGAGTCATTTCACCCATTCAAGGCAGTTTTTCCTTCCTTCTGATGCCTTTGTTTTCTCACCAAATCTTTTTGTGTTTCACCCTTGCCTTTGGGCTTTGGTCTTGATGGTTTTGAGAAACTCTAGATCGAGATCCTAAGAATCCTTCTAAGCTACCAAGGACACTGCTGCTGGAACATACAGCCATTTGGCCTTAAGTCACAGATTACAACAGAGCTTGCTCTACCCTCGTCCTGACTGCAGCCAGGCCCAGAGTAAACATCACTGTCTCCCACCTAACTGGCTCTGTGCTTTGTTCTTCTGTTGTCCCTTCTTAATCTGTTCACCAGGGATCAGCCAGAGCCAGATTGTAGATCATGCCTCTCACCTGCTTGAAAACTTGCACCAGTGTTGCTGTTACAATGCACCTGCTCTGGAGCTCACCAAGCCCGACTGCCCTGACTTCCTCTGTGACATTCTTCAATACACCAAGACCTTTCCTATCCCAGGACCTTTTACCTGTGGCTGTTCCTTGTGCCTAAAAGGCTGCTGCATGAAGCCCAGGGGAGAGGGACACCATATCTGGCTGGGACCATGTTTCCACCTGCATTCCAGCTAAACAGAACGACTTGCGTTTCTTCCGATGCTTATGGGTCCCTCTACCTGGGATTCCTTCCCTTCCCCGGACGTTATAACCCACCGTGGTCCAACCCAATGCCCTTGTGCTTCCTCTAAGTCTTCACTCTGTCTGGAAGTCTGTCTCTTCTTCCCAAGCGGCCTTCCAGGGCACACACCTATCACTATGTGCCCAGCCCCTTGCCTTAGGGACGATGGCCTGCTGTCGTGAGCAGGGCAGAGCTTTTAGAGTCTGCAAGACACGCATTTGAGTACTGACCGCCTGTTAATAGTGCATGACCTTGGACATGTGAAGTCACCCTGTCTGAGCCTCATTTCCCCATCTGTGGAGGGGGATAAGAACCCGGGCCATTTCAGGGCAGGTGTGGACATTCCCAGGGAACGCTCTGCAGGCGATGCGCAGGCCCGATCTCCCGCCGGCCTCAGCCTCTGGCGGTGCAGGTGCCCAGGAGGTAGGAATGGAGTGACTGGCGCGCATTGCCGCCCACTCACTCCGGTCCGGCCTTACGACGCCCGCCCACTCACTCTGGTCCGGCCTTACGCCGCCCACTCACTCCGGTCTCCTCACCACGACGCCCGCCCACTCACTCTCGGTCCCCGCGTCCCAGCCGTTCTTCCGGATGGAGTCGCAGTCCGAGCGGCAGGGGGACACGGCGGGCAGGTTGGGGGCCACGCTGCACACCACCACGCCGCGCCTGGCGGTCAGGATGCGGGGCGACTCGGGGTGGAACGTGCTCATCTCCTGGTGCTCGCCGCCCAGCCCGTCCACGACCTTGTCCAGGTTGGCCCTGGAGTCGCCCTGGAAGCAGGGCGTGTAGGCCATGGGGCGCACGGGCACCTGCGGCGGGCCCACCTCCTGGTAGAGGTTGCGGTCGCCGCCCCCGCCGCGCAGGCTGCGGAACGGGACGCCGTTGCTCTTGGTCAGCAGCGCCGCGGTGGCCGGGTCCTGCCCCAGCGCGATGTTGTCGCGCGAGTAGTTCTTGCGGAAGACCTTCCTGCGGAAGGCGACGAAGAGCACGACCAGCACGAAGATGACCAGCAGCACGGCCGCGATGCCGATCAGCTCCTCCTTGCCCACGTAGGCGTGTCCGGCCTGGATGTCCGGCACCACCACGGGCCGCAGCCCGCAGCGCTGGCCCACGAAGCCCGGGGTGCAGTTGCAGAGGAAGGAGCCGAACACGTTGACGCAGGCGCCGCCGTTCTCGCACTCCTCCCGCTGGCACTCGTCCACGTCCTCCTCACACCTGCGGCGACAGAAGACACAGACGCCACACCTGGACGTCAGGACCCGCGGACACACGCACGGGTCCCGGAGCTCGGGGAGAAAGGACATCTTTAAGAGAAAGTAAAACACCTAGCATCGTAGAAAGGTGCAGGTGGAAAGGCACCTAGCATCTTAGAAGGGTGAGGTGATAAGGCACCTAGCATCTTAGAAGGGTGAGGTGAAAAGGCACCTAGCATCTTAGAAGGGTGCAGGTGGAAAGGCACCTAGCATCTTAGAAGGGTGAGGTGAAAAGGCACCTAGCATCTTAGAAGGGTGAGATGAAAAGACACCTAGCATCTTAGAAGGGTGCAGGTGGAAAGGCACCTAGCATCTTAGAAGGGTGCAGGTGGAAAGGCACCTAGTATCTTAGAAGGGTGCAGGTCGAAAGGCACCTAGCATCTTAGAAGGGTGAGGTGAAAAGGCACCTAGCATCTTAGAAAGGTGAGGTGGAATAGCACCTAGCACCTTAGAAGGGTGAGGTGAAAAGGCACCTAGCATCTTAGAAGGGTGAGGTGGAAAAGCACCTAGCATCTTAGAAGGGTGAGGTGATAAGGAACCTAGCATCTTAGAAGGGTGAGGTGATAAGGCACCTAGCATCTTAGAAGGGTGAGGTGATAAGGCACCTAGCATCTTAGAAGGGTGAGGTGGTAAGGCACCTAGCATCTTAGAAGGGTGAGGTGATAAGGCACCTAGCATCTTAGAAGGGTGCAGGTGGAAAGGCACCTAGCATCTTAGAAGGGTGAGGTGAAAAGGCACCTAGCATCTTAGAAGGGTGAGGTGGAAAAGCACCTAGCATCTTAGAAGGGTGAGGTGAAAAGGCACCTAGTATCTTAGAAGGGTGCAGGTAGAAAAGCACCTAGCATTGTAGAAGGGTGCAGGTGAAACTTACTGTATGCAGAACATAAAGGTTTGAACACAATAACTAAGGAAATGCCATGAAGGCTATGTTAACCAGTTTGAGGAAAATATTTCTGATTGTATATGAAACTAGCACATTGTACCCCATGAGTGAATTGATGTACACAGCTATAATTTAATTACAAAAAAAAAGAAAGAAAGAAAAAAGAAGAGCCTGGCTTAGTGTCTGTAGCTCAGTGGCTAGTGCACCAGCCACATACACCAGAGTTGGCAGGTTCGAATCCAGCCTGGGCTTGCCAAACAATGATAAGTACAAAAAAAAAAAAAAAAAAAAAAGAAGAAGAACAAGAAGAAGAAAAGAAAAGAAAGCACCTAATTAGGTATGGATGGAGCTGAACAAAAATTGTGTGTGTGTGTGTGCGTGTGTGTGCATGTGCTAGGCCTGTGCCCACGGTAACCCCGGTCATCACCACATGTCCCTCCTGACCCATTTTCTCCCAGGTTCTCCTTCCTTACTGGGTTGGGGGAAGGAAGCAGCTTCCTTCCTTAGAGCAAATCTCCCAGGGACTTTACCAGGAAATGAGTAGAAAAGAACAGCACTTGCTACTGAAGAGGTGTTGGCTGCAGCCAGATGCATTTCAGAATTTAAATTTGTGCAGCTTTAGAAAGGACATAATCAATACGCATCCCTCAATTATATTAAAAAAAAAAAAACCCTCCCCTCCCAAAGAGGAACTGGTGCTGGCCGCAAGATCCCGTAGTCAAATACGCTGAAACATGCAGATACTCATACTAAATGAATGGCAGAAAGATTAAAAACAGCCTCAGAGCACTTTCAAACAGGTTTTTTCCACCAAATTAGTTTGCCACTAACATACTCCAAACCCTTTTAGCCCTCAGACCCTTTGGGATTGTAGAATTGCAGACAGAGCTGTGAACCTACATGCCCATTACAGGGTTTCCTCAGAAGAGAAATGTCTTTGGTTCTGAGTTTCTTCTAATGGTTACAGTAATTTTTGTCCCTCTGGGAAGCTGGGGACTGTAGCAGGTAGGTGGGTGAGCGGGGGGCTACATATCTTACAGATTCTGTGCTTATGTTAAAGGCTAAGACTAATTTAGATTATCAGGAAAAAATGACTAAAGCATCCCAATGAAAAATAATTGAATCAATTTTATTCCCTTTAAAGCAATCCGTGGCTCACTCCGAGTATAATTATAAGGCAAGCATTTAAGTCTTATTTTTCTACTGAGTCTTCTTACACAGACCTTCATTTTTTCTTTACTTTTCTCTATTTCAGTAATTGTTCTGATATGCTCATTTAAAAGGCCCCATCACCTATATTTTTGGTAATCCACCTTTTAAAATGTAGTCAAATGTCCCTAATTTGAACAGATTGGGGCCAGGGCAGCCGGAAATTAGTCAGAATCACAAAGTATTTAAAAATAAATGCTGCTTTATTACTTTAAATTACATTCAACGATTCAAAGTCAGCTAAGTATTTCCTGGTAAAGTCCTCGGGAGATTTGCTCTAATGAATGCATAAGACTGATCTGTAATTAGAATATCTCTCACTTGAGATTTTATATATATATACTTCTAACATGATCAAGGATGGTTGAAAGTGGCATTTTACTTAAGAATTTGAAATATTCCCTTTCCTTTCAGCAAATGCTTGAATTTTGATCATTTCTTGGGGGTGAGGAAAGGTTTTCAAAGGAATGGTAAGTCTTACTTTTTCAGAATGATCATAAAATGCTAGGCAGTAGAGTCCAGTTAATGAATTCAGGGGAAATAGTGAGTGTGTCTCAGCATTATACTGGATATATTTGGTGACATAGATGACTTTCTTTAACAGACTTGTTTTCCTAGCTACAGAGTACACAGTAATTATATAAAGTTTTAAAGATACAGGGAAGCATAAAAAATATAAATTATCCATAATCCTAGTACCCAGAGATAATCTCTATTAACATTTTAGTCGCTTACAGCCATTTTTACACTTAGAGTCCTTGTGTGGTATTTTGCTATTTTGTAATTATTCACTTTTGAGCATTTTCCTTTGCCTTTCCACTATTTTTTATTTCAAACTTTCAGCCCCATAGGAACATGGGAAAACTCTTCTGATGCTCCTACCTCCCCGTATGCAATATGCTAATTTTGGTTCATTTGATAACCAGTGTTTGCATGCTTAACCCATTGCTTGTCCTTTTAGTGGTAAATATTTTCTCCCAGTTAGTTGATTACTGGCTTGTTTTAGCAACAAGTAGCAGTGTACACAAAGACTGTTGCACAATCTCACTTACGTGACTCCTGTGAGCCCAGCTTTACAATTGCAGATGAAAGTGTGGCCTACGGGGTCACAGGATCCTCCATTCCTGCAGGGGTTTGGGAAGCAGGCTGTGATCTCGGATTCACAGTTTATCCCCGTGAACTGGGAGAGACAGGTACACTGATAGCCTAGGGAGACAGAGGACCTCATGAGCTACGACTCCACGGGGAAGGCTCAAAGTGCTGACACTCAGCCTTAACACGTCCTCCTAATTCCTTGCTGAACCGTATTTTGGGAAGGGCCCAAATTCCAAAGAAAAAAAGCAAATTGGTTATTTAGAATACATCTTGACACAAAAAAAGTCAAATTACAGTTTGGATTCCCTGCTAGACCACAAGAATTCACGTAATTAACCACATACACGAATGCTAGTAAGAACCATCAGAGATACCCAAGGGAAAGATTCCAAGATCAAAGAACAAGGTGGGAAGGAAGATGCTTTCTCTACCAGGCTACTCCTGCAAAAGGAGGACTGTTCCCAGAGGGGAGCAGCTCACCACTGGTGAACCACTGGTACCATGACACCTCCTTTCTGGAGCCCCCTCCTACCTCCATGCCCTCTCTCTTTAGCCAAGAACTGAGACCCTCAGCTGGAGAGGTCATCAAACGACAGCAGGTAATATGAATATGAGGGTATTTGCCAATCAGATGAACCTGAGATTGGTATATACACAGGGAAATGAAAGAGTTACAGCTTTCATCCAGCGCTTCCATCGGGATCCTGAGTTTTGCATCTTTTTTACTTTTCCTACTTATGAAAATTCACCATGCAGAAACAAGTGGTAAGAACCCCACTGCAGAGAATGGCATTAATAAGTATCATGTGAGGTACGATTTAAAGAGGAAACAATATTATCTCCCTCTCAGAGACGGAAAGGTTGAATACCTAGGGTATTCCTTTTGCCCTACTTTAAAAAATCCCTAAGATTTGATTTTTAATTAAAGCCATATATGTATGTAGTGAAGAGGCAGATTGTTCTGCAAGTTTTATTTTGTACAATAGCAGCCTCCCTCCCATGATGCTTCCTCAGAAGTAACCTGGGAACCCCTTTTAATATTTCAATATTTTGTTGTGTGGTATTTTGCTATTTTGTGATTATTCACTTTTAGGCATTTTGTATTGCCTTTCCACTCCATCTTTTATTTCAAACCTTCAGCCTCATAGCACAAGCACATCAAAGGTGCTTTGGGTTTTTGGGGGCAGCTTTTTTGTATCTTGTTTTATTTATTTTTAATCTCAGGTTAATGCAAGGGTACATATGATTAGGTTACCTTGTTTGCATTTGTTAGGTAAAGACCAAGTTGAAGTTGAGCCCTTCACCCAGGAGGTGTGCCGTATACCCCATACAATGTCAGACATGGTACCTGATAGGCACATCAGACATGCTTTGATCCCCCCACTCAGCAGAGTGCCACACACTCTCCAGGCCTAAGGTCAGGGTGTGAGAGAGAGCAGTTACCTGGCTGTGAAGAGGGAAGAGGAGAATTCAAGTTGAGTTCTGATTGTCTATTAGACTTTTGAACAATTCTTATTTTAAGTCCCTCTCCCTATTTCCTCCCCTTCAGAAGTGATGACGCCTCAAATTCCTGAGTCTTTGGGTATTTAGTCCTGAGATTTCCCTGCTACCAGTTAGAATTCAGGTTTCTTGGAGCTTCTCGTTACTCTTCCTTACCACACGTCCCTCTGCCTTCTGCTTCCAAATTTGTTCTGGTGTTGTCTCCTCGCCCATTCTCCTTATTTCTATGGACATATGACTTAATAAGGGCCACTTTACTTCTATATTAGTGGGGTTGTGAGTGTAGGTGGACACCATTGCCTTGAGTGGTCAGTGAGGCCTTCCACATTTATAAGATCCAAAGAACAGTTCTCACTCCTACCTAAAGGACTCTTGGGATCTCTTGGGAATCTCTACTTCCCAAGTGGTTAGTAACTCATGTTGAAATTATATAGCTGGATCTCCATAGATATAAGATAATTTAAAATGGATAGATTGCAATAGTGTATTTTTTTCATGGATGTCTTCCTGAATCTACATTATAGAAAACTCCCATGTAGGGGAAAGACATTATTTTGTGTGTGTGTTTGTACATTCAGGGAGAGAAGTCTCATCTCTAAGAGGCAGATGCAAGAGGCACGGGAGAAATCTACACATTTCCAAAAGGAGGGAACTATGTGACCCCAGCCTTCCAGGGACCAAGTAACACAGAGAGTCAGAGGCTAAGGCTCAGAGAGAGACACATACAGAAGAAAAACTGCCCTTAAATGGGGTGACAATGAAAGGCCAGGGAACTCTTAAGGAAAAGTCATTGTTGATGCCAACCATGCCCGAAGAAGGCCAGCTGAGGCCCGTGGGCAGGAGGCAGCAGCAGAGTCAGAGGTCTGTTTGCTTCATATCATGCTGACTTTTAATTTTTTTCCAATTTAGGGTTATTTGTTCCAATTTGGGAAGTGGCTCAGTGTAGTGGAATTGCTGTAGGCAGCTAGGATTAGGAAAAATGCTTCTTTGTGTCACCTGGCTAGTCCTTGGCCAGGGTGGTGTGTCAGAGAAAGAGTAACTTGTGAGGATGCATTAGATTCTCTTTCAGCCTAAAGGGAGGCCTGGGACAACCATAGTGCAGGACTCTAAAAGCACAACAGTGATGAGAAGGGAAGTCAGGAAGGGGAGTGCAAGGCGAGGTGGACAAGCCCAGGTGAAGCCTCCCCAGCTCCTATGTGGCAAACCTCCAACAATTCCGTAAATAAAATTGCACCAGAAGCGGTTGAGAGCAGGCGGGTCAAGGGGGCCTGTCCAGAAATCCGGGACATTTGCATAGCGATCATCACACCTGGAATCTAACTTGGGTCACAGGACTGATTTTTGATCTGACGGCTGGGAAGCAATTTGACATTTCTGTGCCTGGAAAATCTGAATTTAAAATGAGACACTACCTCCAGTGCACTCTCTTATGCGTGTTCCCTTCTGAATTTTGTCATTTGCCTTTTTCTTTTTTCCTTTTTAGCTTTCTCAGATTGAATCATGAATCATTTTTCTTTTCTTTTGTGGAGTATCTAGGGTTACTTGATGATGCAGTCAGCTTGACTGAGCAACCTATTGACACCCATTGAGTATCTAAGTCATAGGCAGTGGTGTACTGGAGCCAGCTTGGCCAGGGTCTCAAGACAACACTATGAAATACTCAGAAACTTGGCAGGCCAGTTATGAAACTGCTGATAGTCTGACATCAGCCGGGGTGCAAGTCTTTATATATGTAGCAAATGCTACAAATCTTTTTGCTTTTTAGAGAGTTGTTTTACCAGCAAACACCTGGATAAGGATGATGGCAGGCACCGGAATACAATGACAGAAAAACACTGTCCACAAGCATCTTATAAATCACGGAGGTTCAGAGGCATTGATTACTTCTTTATGGTATGGATTTGAATCCAGAACGTCTGCCTGCTTCTGAGTCCTGAACTGTTCAGTATTGTTCTGAACTATATTTCCTTCCTTCCTCCCCTCCTTCCTTCTCTTCCATTTCGTCTTTTTCTTGCTTTCTTTCCTTTATTTTTGGGGGGGGGGCAGAATGTCTTTCTGTTGCCCAGTCTGGAGTGCAGTGTCCTGATCACTGCAGCCTCTATCAGGCATCCTCAAACTACAGCCCGTAGGCCACATGCAGCCCACCCAGGACATTTATCTGGCCCCTTCAAAATAAGATATGTGCAGTGTGCATAGGAATTTGTTCATAGTTTTTTTTTTTTAAACTATAGTCTGGCCCTCCAACAGTCTAAGGGACAGTGAACTGGCCACCTGTTTAAAAAGTTTGAGGACCCCTGCTTGGGTTCAAGTGATTCTCCCACCTAATCCTCCCTAGTAGCTAGTACTATGGGCAGGTGGCACTGAACTTAATTACATAACAATTTCCTTCATAGAGATAAGATTGGACATTTATTTTTGTTCAAATAATACCTAGATAGCTCTTGGAGTTCTATTCCCTTTATGTGTGTTTTATAGCAACATACAATAATTTGGGGAGAGGTAGAAACTTTATTATGCTGCTACTTTAATTACTCAATGACTATTTTGCTCCTTGAAGGGGTGTCTGATAATATCCATCATTATTTCTCATCTGTTTCCTGGAGAGCTATGGAAAGGAACTACATGCTCCTCTTTCTTATTCCTTATGACCTCAGACTCAGTGATAAGTTCTCTATTTTTTCTTTAATTAGGAGGGTGACAGGGTCTTCCTGTGTTGCATGATTGCAGCGTAAAGGCTCAATCATAGCTTACTATAACCTTGAAGTCCTGGGCTCAAGTATCTCCCACCTCACCCTCCTGAGTAGCTGGGATAGGCAACATGCCTGGCTAATTTTTTAGGTTTTTTTTGTAGAGACAAGATCTCACTATGTTGCCTTGGTTGGTCTCAAACCTCCTGGCCTGAAGCTATCCTCCTGCCTTGGCCTCTCAAAGTGCTGAGATTGCAGATATGAGCCACTAGACTTAGCCTCATTGACACGTTTGAAGCGAATACAGTCTTGTAGAAATATCTGAGAATCAGAAAGCCTGGATTCAAGTTGAGACTCTATCACTTACTAGCTATATGTCCTTGATCAAGCTGCTTAACCTCAGCACCCCATGTAGTTGGGATGTTAATTGGGTCTCATTTCGTTCCTTCTGTGTGGGCTGATCTCCAACTCCTAGCCTCAAGTGATCCTCCTGCCTCAGCCTTCCAAAGGTCTGGGCTTACCGGTGAGCGACTGGGCCTGTCCCTGAGCTGTGTCCATAACAACCATGCTTTATGCCACTGTCTGGATCTCTCTGTTTCTCAAAAGGAGATGCTAACTATCTAGGACCTGTTCTCATGATCGCAAACCCCTGGGGCAAAGAACACTGAGGCCCTTTGGAAGAAATCTTTCTTTTAAAACTTCAAGTTTGAAGGTGTTTTTATGTTAATACAATGAGATATATAGGTGATATTTGATCACTTTTGTAAGTGTGGAAGATAAATAAAATTCAGTGCATAAGCTCAAAGTGTTATTAAAAAGAGGAGATTTTTTTCTTGTAGGAGAATGTTCAGTAAGAAAATTAATTAATAAGAACGATAGTTTATTATATGGTAGGAAAATGTCTCAGAACTTTGTATGCATTATATCTCATTTAATTCTATGCTGTCAGTACTGTTATGATGCTTATTTTACAAATGAGGAAACTGAAGCTTAAATAAGATGAGGTTTCCCACATTACACATCCAATGAGCTGCAAATGCAGTTTGTACAGTTCTCAGATCTTGAAAAGGAAATGAGCCTACAAGTGTTGAGATACATGAACAAGAAAAGTTTCGTTCCCCTCAAATCCTGGCAAAATGAAGATTGTATTTTTACGCCTTGCCTCAAAGCTGTGTTCGTGTTTACAATCCCTCTAGTGATAGCAGATGCAGATGGTTTTGAAATCTGTACCCAGACGAACGTAAAATGCCCCCTCCTTTCTCTGCCCAAAGAAGAACATTGCAAAACCTATTACATGCAAAGATAGAAACGGTATAAGTAATTATAGCATGCATTTGGGCTATGTAGGCAAATAATGAAGAGAATTCCTGTCTTATTCCTTTGGCTTAGTCATTTTCTGACCTGATTCTTCCAGGTAATGGCCTCAACTCCCTGCCCTGCCCACCGGTACTGGAGAACACCAGTCTGATGGGGTTCAACTGCTTTTGATAATCAAACACCTGCCTGCTGCACAAAGGTGGAAATAATGACAAATCCACTTGGGGCCTGAATTAAGCATCAACCACTATGCTTGCTGAATTACCGATGTCACTTAGAAACCCCACGAATTTAGAAGATTTAGGGAGGCAGCTGTGATGTGCAGGTGAGGCCCTGGGTATAAGCAGTGGCTGCTACCTCTCAGCTGGATGTGATCATGGCCTGACCTCTAGAAACCTTGTTTTATTTCATAAGTGAGACTCACTAATACCCACTTCATAGGGAATACGGTTTCTCCAGCCATCAACCACAATGTAGCACACAAACACCAGGTGCTTTGTGGCCACAATTACTGCAATTACTAGAGATTCTGAAATCAGCTTCATCTCTGTATTGCTCACGGACCAAACAAGTCAGAGTCATGGCCGTCTGCCTTTTTAGCTGAAGACTGGGAAACACTCATGTGGCTCTCAATTAGAAATAGAATGTGCACTGGCGTGGGCATTCATGGGTGAGATGCTAATCACCGCCGAGGATGAGCTCGGCTGCAGAGCCCGGCCTCTGCCATTACTTGGCCACTTCAGATTTTAGTTTCTCTTTTTCCTTTCATGAAGCAGGGTACATTCAATGCCTTCAGGCCTTGTAAAATAAAATCCTTTGCAGGTGAGATCTTTTCCCTAGAAAATCTGGCTCACTTTCGTATATTTCATATTGGGCCAAGCCGCTAATATTTTCTTTGAGGATCTGGAAATCTTCAATGTGTTAACATGAGGCATGCAGTAAATTCTCACCTTCTAGTAGGTATGTTTTTTCGTGCCTGTGCATAACCTGCTTTATGGTTTTGAGTTTTTCTGTTCATGCCTATAATTACTAATGCTGTTTCCATGAAATTTTTCCAAGGTACCAATGTATATATATTTAGAAGTATTAGAAATATCCAGAAAAAAAATTTTTTCCCCATAAGCTGCAAAGCTCCGCTAAATCATGTCCTTTGTAAATTTTCTTGATTCCAGTTTCTCCTCTCTCTGTGCCTCTGTGCTCGTGGGCCAAGGGGTGCAGCACATTCAACTCCCTGAAACCAGCTCTGAGGAGAGGGAGGTAACACAAGTGGCATCGGCTAGTCACGGAGACAGCAGCGGGAAGCAGAATTCAACACAGCGAAACATACAGAAGGCACTTGAAGTTTGATGGAATGAATTTATCTAGAACCTTATCTACGTTAGGCACATAAAATCCTCAGGAAAGCATGACCCACTGTAGCTCTGGAAAATCTGCTGCTGAAAGCACTCCCATGCCTATTTGCAGCATCCCAGAACTTGCTGTTTCATGCGATTTGACAGGTACATAACTTACAATTGTCTAGAGGGGGTGGGTAGGGACTGTTACTCTTATCTTTTCAGGGGAGCTCTGGGTAACTCCAAACTCCTCACTGAGGAAGAAAGCTCCATCTTTATACTAAATTTTAAAAAATGTAGGTTGCGCATCTGACTCCCAATTTCTGAAAGTTCTCCACCTGTTCACCTTTTTAGAAATTACTGACTTGCATTCCCGCAAACACAGGATTATTGCAATTCCCCAGTGTCTGTGGTTCTCAAACTTGGATGTGCATAGGTCTGCCTTGGTAAAAAGAGATGGCTAAATACCATCCTAGATTCTGATTCTGTACAACTGGGGTCTTCATCCTGCCAAACTTTCCACTGTCAATTTTCTTAGCAGTAAGTTCAGGAATTGGCATATATGATTCAGTGATCTAGCAAAAAGTTCCTCTGAGATGGACAGCAAGTGATGGAGGCAAGTAAACAGATTCTTCTTTTTCATTAACAATCAAGAGATTTCTAGAACAAGGTCTCATTTTAACAAGGTCCTTTAACTGATGTATCTCAAAGTTTGAGAAGCACTATATATAACATGAGAAAAAAATAAACAAAAAGCCTTGAAGTTTTTTCCCCCAGGTTTCAGGGTAGTTCAGAGGCAAGGACAGAAATCAGTTGGGATCTTGTTAAAATACAGGTGGTGATTTAGTGGGTTTGGAGGATCCGAGTCGCTGCCTTTCTAACATTCTCAGCAATCCTTGGAACACATTTTTTTGTAGCAAGGTTAAGAACTTAGGCTGAGAGGGGGGTGTGTTCTCACAAATTTGGATCAAGTCCTGGCCCCACCAGTTCAGTAACTGTGTGATACTAGTCTAGTTACTTAGCTTCTCTTTGCCTGTGTCATGGGGGCAGGCAGGTGAGAGGAAGAATAGTACTGACTCCAGAGTATTGTGGTGGGAATTAAATATCCCAGTGCATATCCTGTGTAAGATCAGCACTTATTCAACCTAACCAACAGTAGCTCTCACCATGAAAACTTTCCCCAAGATGCCAAGTTAGGAGTTAGGTTTCTGGTATTATGCAAAACTGTCTGAATGACTATTTTTTGCATGGTGACTACCTGGCTCGCTGCATTGTTTCACCGTATTATAAGTTTGCCTCAACTATGTTTTCCATTAATGGGCTGGACCTGTGTACGACAAAGCACGGAGGACTGAGCACTCCTTATTCACACTGGGTGTTCACCGGGTGACCCCTGCCCATTGGATCTGAAGAGGCAGGGGTCACAGAGGGACCTGGCCACTGCTTTGCAACAGTGGTTGCTGTTTCCAGTTCATGTCTATGAAATACATATAATTTTAAGGGTTTACCAAGAGAGAGCCCTCCCTCTGTGGTTGATTTATAGAGTCATATGTATACCCTTATTATAAGTCAGCATTCCGGGCTCTGAGTCCCTCGGGGATCCATGGTTCGCTCCTGGGACAGCCAGAGTTACAGAACTGGTCAAAGCCACAGAGGGCGTCATTCCAAGCTGGGAGATGTGGCTTCCCTGCCCTCATGCCAAGAGTTTGATTCGGTTTAGGGGTGGTTGAAGCAGAATCCTGCATCTCTGGAAAAAAAAATGCTTCTTGCTGTGGTTTGCCTGCTTTAACAATTCTGAATGTTCTGGAAGAATATGCTAGGATGGTCAGGGTTTGAGAGTATAGTCCGTTGCCAGGAATGTCAATGATCTACACCGCAGTGTTCTTCACTGGTCAAGGGGACGGTTACCCTGGAATATGTGTCCTGGAATTTTAGAGCAATGCCTAACTCAGGGTCCAAACAACAAAGATGTTCAAACAATGTAACTTTTATTACCTGCACTCTCACGTGCAAGGAATCACCCCTCAAGGTTCTTACCCTGCTTTCTCTAGCCCAAATCTTCTCTTTGAATACTTACTTCATGCACCCTAGCCTTTCATCTGGAGGCCCAAGACTGTCTCTTCCTGCGATTAGACTTCTCTGGCAACCTTAGGGAATTCTTGAGGGCATGAATATCTTTCCCGAAAGACTCAATCTTACTGTTCTTTTTAAACATACCATTCACAGCTTAGAGGGGTTTTCTTTTATTTTAAGTAACCTTACAATTAGCTACATAGTTTCATAAAGGCCACATTGTTGGTTCTTTAATTTTTGCTTTTTTTCCTCTCCCAGATTTAGCTCCAATTTAGGGAATTTGCAGATAGGATACAGGGATCTAGTTCTAGATGCCTCTGCTATGAACAGACAATGGGGGCAAGAAAATGGATCCTCGTTCTGCTTGTCTTAGAAGCCTACACTTCGTTCCCGTAGCCAGGAAGCAGGCAAGTGCCCCCTCCTCACCAACAGAACACTTCATTCCCGTAGCCAGGAAGCAGGCAAGTGCCCCCTCCTCACCAACAGAAGAGTTCTGTGCTATTGGTTCCCCAGGGAAGCAGCGGAAACTGTATTCTTGGATTCTGTGGTGACTGGCAAGGAGTTTGTGGGCCCTGGGTTCAGTACGGCTGTGCCTGGTATCATTGGGGACCCTGTCTTAGGGTCTACTAGGACA
>CAUYON010021062.1:0-13315 GCA_963573935.1 Arctocebus calabarensis
TTCTCTCTTTCTGTCTCACAGTCCTTTTGCCTCAACCTCCCAAGTAGTTGGGATGATGAGCTTTTTTTTTTTTTTTTGAGACAGAGCCTCAAGCTCTCACCCTTGGTAGAGTGCCATGGCATCACAGCTCACACCAACCTCCAATTCCTGGGCTCAAGCGAGTCTCCTGCCTCTGCCTCCCAAGTAGCTGGGACCACAGGTGCCTGCCACAGTGTCTGGCCATTTTTTGGTTGCAGTCATCATTGTTGTTTGGCGGGCCCATAAACCTGCCAGCTCAGGTGTATGTGGCTGGCGCCTCAACCACTTGAGCCACAGGCGCTGAGCCTTAACACGGACTTTTTGACGAAATGGTTGGCTTCAGGCCTCACTGCTGACCATCTCCCTACCCACACTGTGGCTGCACAGCCTTAACTGCCATGGTACTGTTCTCCCAGCATGTTGCAGGCCTGCATGAACTACCTCTTACCAACTCTCAGGAACCTTTTCTGCATTCCTTTTCCAGACCTCTACAGCTGCCAGTCTTGTGGGAAAGAAGAGTGGGCACCTGAGGCAAGCCAGACCTGCTTTCCACGCACTGTGGTGTTTTTGGCTTGGCACGAGCATATCTCTTGGGTGTTGCTGGGAGCTAATACGCTGTTGCTGCTGCTGCTGGTTGGGACTGCTGGACTTTTTGCCTGGCACCTAGACACACCTGTAGTGAGGTCAGCAGGGGGCCACCTGTGCTTCCTCATGTTAGGCTCCCTGGCAGGGGGTAGCTGCAGCCTCTATGGTTTCTTTGGGGAGCCCACACTGCCTGCATGTTTACTGCGCCAAGCCCTCTTTGCCCTTGGTTTTGCCATCTTCCTGTCCTGCCTGACAGTTCGCTCCTTCCAACTGGTCATCATCTTCAAGTTTTCCACCAAGGTACCCATGTTCTACCGTGCCTGGGTCCAAAACCATGGTGCTTGTCTATTTGTGCTGATCAGCTCATTGACCCAGCTACTTATCTGTCTAACTTGGCTTACGGTGTGGACCCCGCTGCCCACCAGGGAATATCAGCGCTTTCCCCAGCTGGTGATGCTTGAGTGCACAGAGGTCAGCTCACTGGGCTTCATGCTGGCCTTCGCCTACAATGGCCTCCTCTCGGTCAGTGCTTTTGCCTGTAGCTACCTGGGCAAGGACCTGCCAGAGAACTATACCGAGGCCAAATGTGTCACCTTCAGCCTGCTCCTCTACTTTGTGTCCTGGATCACCTTCTTCACTGTGGCCAGCGTCTACCAGGGCAAGTACTTGCCCGTGGTCAATGTGCTGGCCGCACTGAGCAGCCTGAGCAGCGGTTTCAGCGGCTATTTCCTCCCCAAATGCTATGTGATCCTCTGCCGCCCAGATCTCAACAGCACAGAGCACTTCCAGGCCTCCATCCAGGACTACACAAGGCGCTGAGGCTCCACCACGCCTGCAGGAAAGACTGTGAGCCTTCCCTGGCTTGAAGGTCGAAGGTCGAGCAGGCGCATGGTGTCCCAGAGGCCTTTGGGCTCCTCCGACTTGGGTTGGGATGGGTAAGCGCCCGGGAGAGCCCAGTTCGGGATCTGGGAGCTGCCAATAAAGAGGTGAAATACGTGTTAGAGGATCTTCCGGTCTAGGAAGGGGGTGGTGTTACCTCTTTAAATCTCTCAGCCCAGAGATGAGCTTAGGCCGGCGCCCCGCTTGCTGTTCCTAGGCAACTCGGAGGGCGAGTCCCGCATCGAAAGATTTGGGTCTGGCCCCGCCCCTTGCTGCATCCTATTGGCGGTTCTCTGAATCTCTCGTCCTCCGCGTCCGAGCTAAGCCCTACGCCACCAAAGCGCCCCGCCCCGGCCTGCGCGCCCTGACGTCACATCCGGCGCAGTGACGGCGGTGCCTCCGCACGGCAGGCCGGGCACGCACGGCTGGGGCAGTTGGTTCGTGGGCTGTGGAGGCGGCTGAGCGTGGGGCTGGTGGGGCCATCACAGGGAGGACAGGCCAGGGTGAGAAGGGCGAGGGGCGAGCGGGGGAGAGGCTGCGGGCCGCTGTGGCGGCTGACGGGAGTGTGGCCGCGGCTGCCTTCCGCCCGGTGGCTCAGGACCTGTGGGCGCGGCGTGGGCTCCGCTCACCTGTCTGCGGCCGCCACCCTGCTCCGTGCAGGGCCCTCTTGCTGTGCCCAGCCCATCAGTTCGCGCACATCCTCTTGTTTCCTTTCCCCAGACTTTGATTCCTTCCACCAGCCACTCTTCACGACCCTGTCCTGTCTCCCGCCATGTCCCCTTTCCTAACTAGTTCACCTGCGCCCCCGCCCCCTCTGGCGAATCCAATATAGTCCCCGCCCCCCAAGGTTATCGTGTTTTTCTCCGCGTGAAACCTGTAACCTTGACCTAAGCCCTCGTTGTGATAAATGTGAGTATCTGAACAGAATCCAACTTCCCCTTTCTTTTCAAATCCAGGGATTTTTCTCTTGCATAGCCTCCGTTGGGCTGTCCAGGGTGTCACTTCTGCCTTCCTGTACTTCGGAGCATGGACGGTTCCTTCGTCCAGCACAGTGTGAGGGTTCTGCAGGAGCTCAACAAGCAGCGGGAGAAGGGCCAGTACTGCGACGCCACCCTGGACGTTGGGGGCCTGGTGTTCAAGGCTCACTGGAGTGTCCTTGCCTGCTGCAGCCACTTCTTCCAGAGCCTCTACGGGGATGGTTCCGGGGGTAGTGTTGTCCTCCCTGCTGGCTTCGCTGAGATCTTTGGCCTCTTGTTGGACTTTTTCTACACTGGTCACCTCGCCCTCACCTCTGGAAACCGGGATCAGGTGCTCCTGGCAGCCAGGGAGTTGCGAGTGCCTGAGGTTGTGGAGCTGTGCCAGAGCTTCAAGCCCAAAACCTCAGTGGGACAGGCATCAGGTGGCCGGAGTGTGCTGGGGAAACCTGTCTCCCATGATGTCAACAGCCACCTCAAGGAGCCAGCAGGCTTGGAGGAAGAGGAAGTTTCCAGGACTGTGGGTCTAGTCTCCAGAGATCAGGAGCCCAGAGGCAGTCACAGCCCCCAGAAGCTCCAGCTCCGTCCCCCTGCTCAGAGTGAGAGCCCTTCTTTCCTCCGCGGGAAACTCAAGCAGATCTTGAAGCCTTGCTCCCTAGAGGACAAGGAGCCTGAGGACTGCAAAGTGCCCCCAAAGCCCTTCGAGGCTGAAGGGGCCCAACTGCAGGGCGGGAGTAATGAGGTACTGTGCCCAGGGTGCTGGAACTAGGGAGATAAGAGTAAGGGGAAAAGACTGACACTTTATGGGGATAATCTGGACCCCAAGGCAGAATCTCTGTTATGTAGGTTTGGAACAGACTTTCTCCAAACCAAGGAAGCTGGTGACCACAGGCTGACCTTTCTACTGGTCACAGCCATCCATGGTTGGCAGTTTCCTGGGAGTTGAGAGCTGCATCAGGAGTACAAGTGCTTCCTTAGGACAGGGAAATGCAGCCAGGCTTCCACTTCCCCACAAGTAGAGCCACTTTCTTCCAAATTGAAGATGCAGATGCTTTCTTCCCTGGGCCCCTGAAGGAAAACAGTTCCTGATGAAGGGACTTGTTTGGGTTGGGATAGAACTGGAGCTGAGTCCCCACAACCCCTGTTGATTTATTTGGTGACCCAACCCCCTCCTGCTGCCTCTTTTGCCCTAGTGGGAAGTGGTGGTTCAAGTGGAGGACGACGGGGATGGCGATTACATTTCTGAGCCTGAGACTGTGCTGACCAGGAGGAAGTCAAATGTAATCAGAAAGCCCTGTGCTGCCGAGCCAGCCCTGAGCGCAGGTTCCCTAGCAGCTGAGCCCGCTGAGAACAGAAAAGGTACAGCGGTGCCGGTTGAATGCCCCACATGTCATAAAAAGTTCCTCAGCAAATATTATCTTAAAGTTCACAACAGGTAAACGTTCTGTTTTTCTATTTTCTTTTCCTGTCTGCTGTTCCCACGTTGGGGGAGGGATCCTGTGCTTCCCACTTGGTGCCTGGCGTTGGCACAGCCCTGGTTGTCAGGGAGTCAGAACTTAGCTTTGGGTGGGCTCCTTCACCTCCTCTGGTTGTGTGAGTCCTCTGGTTTTAGACAGATTTGTGAACACCTTGTCAATAGGTACCACCCACTGTGGACCTTGCCCTCCAGCTATCTTCTGCCAGCAGAAGCCTCTGGCCTCTGTGCTGGAGCTCAGGCCTGACCTTAGGTATTATCAATTAAAGTTAAATTAAAAATTCAATTTCTGGGCAGCGTTTGTGGCTCAGTGCGTAGGGCGCCGGCCCCATATACTGAAGGTAGAGGGTTCAAACCTGGCCTCGGCTGAACTGCAAAACAAAAAAAATAGCTGGGCATTGTGGCAGGCGCCTGTAGTCCCTGCTACTTGGGAGGCTGAGGCAAGAGAATCGCCTAAGCCCAGGAGTTGGAGATTGTTCTGAGTTGTGTGATGCCAGGGCACTCTACCGAGGGCGATAAAGTGAGATTCTGTCTCTACAAAAAAAAAAAAATTCAGTTTCTTAGATACACTAAGCGAAATCTCAAGTACTTAGGAGCCCTGTGGCTCCTGGCTACTGTATTGGACATTGTAGACAGAACATTGCTATCATCAGAGAGTTCTCTCTTGGACATTGCTGTTCCAAAGTTCCAGTGAGGCCTCTGGGAATGGCAGCTAGGTGATATGCCTTCTAGTCCTGTCACTCCCCACCCAAAACATCATTAATCCCATCACGGTGCGCTTTCTTGCCCAGCCAGGGTAGGCCACAAATCATTTCTCACTGTGACACTCAAGGCACCAGTGATCACCTGACATTAGAGCTGAAATTGAGGTGAAATCAGTTTGCTATACCTGTGTACTTTGCTTTTTGGCAGCTGCCACCAGTGGAGTCTTTGGGTAATCCCAGAATATGGAGAACTCTGGGGCAGTTGTTCTGCCTGGACATTCTGCCAGGCTAAGCGGATATTTTGATGGGGGATATAGACAATTGGTGTAGTGAAGGGAAGTGCTCTGCCTAGAGCTGGTTGTAAGAGTTCTCAGAGTGGTGCATACAGACTCCGTGGTTGGCTCATTTCGTTCATTTGTTCTGCAAACTGTGAGGCTGCTGATGAGATTTGTGGGCGCTCAGGATTCATCAGTGAAAACAATGGTCCCTTATGGAGCATCCCTCCTAGCAAGTTGATGCAGATGACAAGTAAATTTGTGTGTGATGGACAGTGAGAAGTGCTGTGGAAAAAGAAAAAGAGAAGGACCCAGGGGGGTGTGGGGTTCAGAGTGGGGTCAGGTTGCAATTTTAATTAACAGTGGTGTGAGGAGACTTCCGGAGATGGTGAGATTTAACAATGAGGCAAATGGAAGGCAATGAGGAAGTTGATGTGGGGACGCTAGGTAGCAAAAAGGCAGAGTAAGGGCCCCCGGGGTAGCATTGAGCCTGGTGGGTTGATGGACAGGAAGGAGGCAGGTAGAGCCTGGTAGGATACCTTGGGAACGAGGCTGGCCAGGTGAGGGTCGCCTATGACCCGTAGGCCCTTCTGTGCCTTTTCTCTGAATTGGGAACCACTGGAGGGTGTTGAGCCAAGAGGTGCTGAGGTTTGACTTATGTTTAAAGGATCCCTCTGGCTATTGCTGGCAGCTGAAACCTGTCGGTTGGGGACAGGGAGACATGTGGAAGCCCGGGAGATGCTGCTGCCACACTAGGTGGAAGCAGTGGAGTGACATGGTCAGATCTGTCACAGATGTCGAAACTGGGAAGACTGAGGTGGTTCTCTAGGTAGTCAGGACAGGGATCATTTTTGCCTTCAGTTGGAAGGCTGGCCAGGTCTCCTAGCCTCTGTGCCAGTCAGCTGTCTGGTGACCTCTTAGGGAGGCTGGTGCTGGCTGTCTCCTCTAGTGTGGAGCTGTGATGGGTGGCCCCAGCACTCTCCCTAGGAGAGTCTCCATGCTGGAGAGGGTTTCTGGGCTTGTCCCTACACATTCACCAGCCAGGGTCTGACTGTCCCCATGTGGTGAGCCAGGAGCCAGCCTCAGGACACTTCTCCCCACCTTGCTGTAGAGCACAGTGCCTGTCAGGAGTCAGGGGGCCCGGGATGAAGGAAAGCTGGGAAATCCTCTCAGGCCCCACACCCCATGTGGCTTCTCTTGGCAGGAAACACACTGGGGAGAAACCCTTTGAGTGTCCCAAATGTGGGAAGTGTTACTTTCGGAAGGAGAACCTCCTGGAGCATGAAGCCCGGAATTGCATGAATCGCTCTGAACAGGTACTTGGGAGCTGGCCCAGGTACTTGTGGGCAGGGGCACTGTGGCCCTGTCTTGGTGCCATCTGGGAAGGGCCCCCAGGAGACTGTCTCTTGTAAATGCAAGAGAGCTTCAGGGTTCTTGGATGTCACTTGAGTCCACACCTTGGTATAGGTGGGACCTAGGTCCCAAGTGTAGAAGGGACAAATATAGGAAGGACTTAGTGGGAAGCACTTGGGGTTTGCCTCCCCAGACTCTTGGCCCAGCTCTATTTTGCGCTTGA
The DNA here is from genome assembly GCA_963573935.1 of Arctocebus calabarensis. Taxonomy (NCBI): domain Eukaryota; kingdom Metazoa; phylum Chordata; class Mammalia; order Primates; family Lorisidae; genus Arctocebus; species Arctocebus calabarensis. The sequence continues at coordinate 6,486 of CAUYON010021062.1, forward strand.
GAGAAGGGCAACCTCAGTGGGGTGCTGCTGGGAAAGGCTTCCTGGCTGCTGCCCCCACTCCATTGCTGGTCCCTGCTGCGGGGACCAGCTAAGCTCCGTCCTTCTCTTCCTAGAGGCCTGTCGCTTAGGTCCTTCTGCTGGGTCTGAGAAGGGCCTGGTGTGTGGTGGGTTTGCAGCACTGAGTGACAGTGTCAGCAGGTTACATGTTACCCTCTCCCACCCGAGTGTCCCCCTAGACAAACTCTTGCCACCAGTGAATGGAATTCCTGGCAGAGGCTGCTGCCACAGGCAAAGGCCCCCTAATGCTGGCCCTGCTTGCCCTCACACTGCCAGGTCTTCACATGCTCTGTGTGCCAGGAGACATTCCGCCGGAGGATGGAGCTGCGGGTGCACGTGGTGTCCCACACGGGGGAGATGCCGTACAAGGTCAGCTTGTCCCCAGGCTGGGACTTGGGGGTGGGTAGCCAAAGGATTCCTCCCTGGAGTGGTGTCAGGTGCCTGCCCCTTGATAGTCTTCGAGGTTCTTCCCTGCCTGTGCAGCGCCTTTCGTCTGTGGGCAGGGTCACAGGCTACAGCTTCACCTCTCGGGTCTTTATCGGGTGGGCATCCCTCTGGCCATGGCACTGAGCTGCTGAGGACCGGGTGTAGGGGGCATCCTGGCACCATCCTTTACTCCCTAGTCACGGAGCCCTGCCCTCACCTTCCCACCCAACAGCACATGGATGGGGGACCAGGGCTCCATTGGTACAGGCTGCCCTGGAGGTGACCGTGGGCCTATTTTTCAGTGTTCTTCCTGCTCCCAGCAGTTCATGCAGAAGAAGGACTTGCAGAGTCACATGATCAAGCTGCACGGAGCCCCCAAGCCCCATGCAGTAAGTGCTAGGCATGCTCTGATGCCAGCATGAGCAGGAGTGTGGCGCCTGTGCCCAGGCTGCACAGGATGCCATGTGCTTTCTGCTGTTCCAAGGGCAGTGGGGCCTGTGGACTCCCAGACAGCCTTGCCCTGACCCTGGCCCCGGCCCCTCTGTCCAACTGTCTGCCTGGCAGTGCTCCACCTGTGCCAAGTGCTTCCTGTCCCGGACCGAGTTGCAGCTGCACGAGGCGTTCAAGCACCGTGGGGAAAAGCTGTTTGTGTGCGAGGAGTGTGGGCACCGGGCCTCAAGCCGCAATGGCCTGCAGATGCACATCAAGGCTAAGCACAGGTGGGGGTCAGCCATCCTCCCCCAAGGTCTGGCCTGCTGCCAGCCCAGGCCAGCAACTGGGTTGGGAAGGCAGTTTGCTGACAGTTAACACAGATGCCGTCTGCCCTGAATCTAGTGCCTGTAGCCTTTCTGGGTACCTGAGGGTTGAGCAAGAGTTTGCCAGGCAGAGTGGCTGGGCGATAGCTCTCTCCCTTCTAGGCATGCCCTAGTTTCCTGGGCTCCCTACTCTGTAGCCCATCCTTCTCCAGGGTAGAAGTGGTGGTGCTTTTTACCAGGCCCCTGTCCTTGCCAGGTAGGCTCTCAGCTGTAGAAGAGTGAAGAGGGCCGGTTCTTTCATTGATGGCTCCTGCCTCTGTCTCCATCTGAACAGGAACGAGAGGCCACACGTCTGTGAGTTCTGCAGCCATGCCTTCACCCAGAAGGCCAATCTCAAAATGCATCTGCGCACGCACACTGGCGAGAAGCCCTTCCAGTGCCACCTTTGTGGCAAGACCTTCCGCACCCAAGGTGAGGCATGCCTGTTCCTTCCCTATTCTGAGGCCAAAACCAATGGCTGGCTGAGCCCTTACCTTGTCCCTGCAGCCAGCCTGGACAAGCACAACCGCACCCACACGGGTGAGAGGCCCTTCAGCTGTGAATTCTGCGAACAGCGCTTTACAGAGAAGGGGCCCCTCCTGAGGCATGTGGCCAGCCGTCACCAGGAGGGCCGGCCCCACTTCTGCCAGATCTGTGGCAAGACCTTCAAAGGTGCCTGGACAAACTCTTGGGGAAGCCAAGGGTGGAACCATTTGTTTCCCTAGAGCCTGAGTTGAGGGTCTTTGGGAAAGAGGTTGGGGCAACAGTGGTTCTCCAACACTTGTTCTTAGCAGCAGGACCTTGCTAGTGAATCTCTCCCATTCCCTGACCTGAAGTGATGAGAGTGGAGGGTGGGGTAGGGGGTATGCTGGGGTCCTGTGCAGCAGCAACCTGGGGGGTAATGACAGGGCCCAGGGAGCAGCTGCAAACACTGGTCCCAAGGACGGTGGAAGGAGCCCCTTGCTGACGGCTCTGCCACCTCCTTGGCCCTTCTGTCCCAGCCTCCTCCCCCTTCCCACACTGGTCTGAGTGGCAGCCCTCACCATGCTCTCACCTCCATAACACTGGTGGCCCTTCCCTCTCGTAGCTGTGGAGCAGCTGCGCATGCACGTCAGGCGGCACAAGGGTGTGAGGAAGTTCGAGTGCACGGAGTGCGGCTATAAGTTCACCCGGCAGGTAGGTCCCACTCAGCCCCTTCCCTCCCTGGGGCTCTCCCCTGCCCTGAGCTCACCCTTCCCCCAGGCCCACTTGCGGAGGCACATGGAGATCCACGACCGCGTGGAGAACTACAACCCACGGCAGCGCAAGCTCCGCAACTTGGTCATTGAGGACGAGAAGATGGTGGTGGTAGCGCTTCAGCCGCCTGCAGAGCTGGAGGTGGGCTCTGCTGAGGTCATTGTGGAGTCCCTGGCCCAGGGTGGCCTGGCCTCCCAGCTGCCCAGCCAGAGACTGTGTGCAGAGGACGGCTTCACTGGCCCAGCTGTCCTGGAGCCCTCGCTCATCATCACAGCTACTGTTCCCGAGGACTGTGACACATAGCCCACCCTGCCCACCTTGCACACTTGGCCCCAGCTTCCAATAAACCCTTCGGCTTTGGACTTCTTATTTCATCCTGTCCAGCGGTCCATTCCCCAGGGCCCTGGAGCCACAGACCTGGACTCTTACATTTAGCGTTCTCCTTTTCCACCCATGCCCTTGGGACGCAGTAGCTCCCTGCCCAGGTGTCTTTGGGCTGCTCATTAGGAGACCTCAGCTGAGAGACTTCAGGAAGCTTTAGGGGCCTCTCCTTCTCTGGGTTCTATTCCTCAGAACTGAGAGTGCTAGCCAGCTAGAGCAGGGCTCCTCTCAGAGTTGAGGGGGTATCAGCTGGTGGGAGTGGAATCCACTACTCAGCCTCTGGAGTCAAAAGTGGTCAGGGCCACTCCATGATGGCCTTGCTGGCCAGAAGCAAGACCCAAGCCCAGTTACAGAGCAGCCAAGCATGCCTGGGTGCCTGAGGAGGGCTGGTGACTAAGCAAGCTCTGGGTCTAGGCATGCCTGTAGAAAAGACCGTTCCTTGGGAAAGAGAGACCTAGCCTGGCCTGAGTGTCCAGTGACCCAGGGTGCACGTGAGGCCAGGCCTTGAATGTTGAGATGCCTTGGTGGTCCCCAGGTTTGGCAGCCATGGGGTACATGGGCCCCAGAGCAGATTGCCTGTGTTTAAATTTCTTCCCAACTCCTTTGTAACTGTGGGGACCTGAGCAAGTTGCTAATTGCTTCATTTCTTTCATCATCTGATGAAATTCTTACATGCTTCATAGGCAAGGATTAAATTATCTGGAATTGGATAATAATTCACCCTGAACTTATCCGGGGGCAGGGGAATCTGCTGTCAAGATGGCTCATGTTGGCCCAGTGCCTATGGCTCAACGGGCTAAGGCGCCAGCCACGTACACCTGAGCTGGCGGGTTCAAATCCAGCCCGGACCCGCCAAACAACAATGATGGCAGGTGCCTGTAATCCCAGCTACTTGGGAGGCGGAGGCAGAAGACTCTCTTGATCCCAGGAACTGGAGGTTGATGTGAGCTGTGACGCCACAGCACTCTATCCAGGGTGACAGCTTGAGGCTCTCAAAAAAAAAAAAAATGTTGGCTCATGTGCCGGGCCAGTTGGTACTGGCGGTGAGGAGTGGGGCCCTGAGTTCCTCCTGGGCTTCGGTATAGCAGGTGGCCGAGTTCTAAGAGCAGTGTTCCAGAACCAGGTCCCAGAGTTTCAAGGCTTTTTTTTTTTTTTTTTGAGACAGTCTCATTATGTCGCCCTTGGTAGAGTGCTGTGGTGTCACAGCTTACAGCAACCTCCAGCTCAGGCTTAGGCTATTCTCTTGCCTCAGCCTCCCAAGTAGCTGTAACTACAGGCACCTGCCACAACACCCAGCTATTTTTTTTTGTTGCAGTTGTTGTTTAACTGGCCTGGGCCAGAGTCAAACCCGCCATCCTTGGTGTATGTGCTATGAGCGCCAAGTCTTTTTTTTTTTGTGATAGAGTGATAGAATCTTTGCTCTGTCACCTTGGCTAAAGGGCAGCCACTATAGCTCACAACCACCTCAAATCAAACCCCTGGGTTCAAGTGATCTCTCACCTCAGCCTCCTCAGTAGCTGGGTACTCCTAGATAATCCCACAAGATCCTTTGAGCTCAGGAGTGTGAGACCAGGTTGAGCAAGAGTGAGACCTAATCTCTACTAAAAATAGAAAAACTAGCTGGGCATGGTGGTGGGCAGTTGTAGGCCCAGCTACTTGGGAGGCTGGATTGCTTGAGCCCAGGAATTTGAGGTTGCTCTGAGCTAGGTTGCTGCCTTGACACTTAAGCGTGGACAACAGTGTGACTCTGTCTTGAAAAAAAAAAACAAACTCTTGCCCAGAGTAAGTTCTGGATCACTAGTAATGATGGTCATAACCTCAGTCACTTCAGGGCCATCCACTGGTTACTTCCCATTGCTGGAACATTCCTGGAACTCCAGTGTCCTGTGCTAAAGCCCTGAAGTTGGAGGTCAGGGAAAAGTTTCTCCTAATTTAGACCCAGAACCCATCTAACCATCTTTCCTTTTATTCTTTGATCATGAGGAGCCCAGGTTTCTGACTCCCTATGTACGTCATGAGGGCTTCAGATCTGTCTGGGGAAGAATATTACAAAAGACAATAGTCTGAGACTCTTTAGTCTTCAGAACATTAAAAAACAAAACAGGGTGTCCCAGAAGTCAATATACACAGGGAAAATGGTAGCTAAATTGTTATCTTTTATTTACAAAATAGTCATTATAAAATTTTACAAAGAACTTAGAAAATGGCTCGGCACCTGCAGCTCAGCGGCTAGGGAGCTAGGCCAGAGCTGGTGGGTTCAAACCCGGCCCAGGCCTGCCAAACAACAATGACAACTACAACCAAAAAATAGCTGGGTGTTGTGCTGGGCACCTATAGTCCAGCTATTTGGGAGGCTGAGGCAAGAGAATCGCTTAAGCCCAAGAGGTTGCTGTGAGCAGTGACTTTGTGAGACACTCTCAAAAAAAGAAACACAGAAAATATTCTTTACGCATTGGCCACTTCACAAAATTTTGTATTTTGTAACTAAAAATACATTTGACTAGCATCTCCTATTTTTCTATATGTGGCGATGTTAGGGGCACCCTGTAATTTAAAAGGGCAAACTCCAGCCTCAAAACGTTCGCCTTTCCAGCGCAGTGCTGGCCTTTCTTCAGGTTCTGCTGGGCTCTGTGGACGTGAGAAACATCCATCCCAAGCTTGATGGCTCCTGTGGACTCGAAACCTGGCTTGGGGTCCTCCATCTTTTTTTTTTTTTGAGACAGAGCCTCAAGCTGTCACCCTGGATAGAGTGCCGTGGCATCACAGCTCACAGCAACCTCCAACTCCTGGGCTCAAGCGAGTCTCCTGCCTCCGCCTCCCAAGTAGCTGGGACTACAGGCGCCCACCACAGCACCCGGCCATTTTTTGGTTGCAGCTGGCATTGTTGTTTGGTGGGCCGGGGCTGGATTCAAACCCGCCAGCTCAGGTGTAGGTGGCAGGAGCCTTAGCCCATTGAGCCACAGATGCTGAGCCAGGTCCTCCTTCATCTTAAGGGCTCTACCTCCCAGGTCCAAGGCTTTCCCTAATGCAGGTGCAGTAGATTCTCATCACCACCCTGCAGGAGCCAGGCAGGAGCGAACACCAGTGGAGCTGAACCAGGCACCTGCCCCTCTGTGCTGCCTGGTGTTGTAATGATCTTGGAAGGACCAGGAGGCCTCTGTAGATGGCAGACTTCTCACACCTTTAGTATGTGTCCTGCTTTCTCTTGCCACTTTGCCCTCTTCTGTTAGGCACAGGGATCCTCCCCACTCCCCCAACATCTGGCCTCAGCTCAAAGAATTCTCAGAGGACACAGCAGCAGGATGACAAAGGCAATGACACCAAATGTAGGAAACACCTTTATTTGAAAAGTACTGAAGGCATCCTAAAACCTGAAGCAGGATACTGGACTTGTAAGCCCACAGAATAAACAAAAATAAATACCCACATCTGTCCTATCCTCTGGGGTAGGACTGGATGGACACTTTATTAGTGGAGTCTTTGAACTCATATAAATATAGAATACATTATGGTAATTGGTATTAAATAGTCACTGAATTTTCATAACTTAATTTGTAGAGAGATCAGATCCTATGTAACATATAGGAACAGTTCCATCCCCAGGCGGCCCAGCATCTGTCCTGAAGTAGTGTAAGTAGCGCCGGCCCCACATACCGAGGGTGGTGGGTTCGAACCTGGCCCTTGCCAAACAGCAACAACAAAAATAGCCCGGCCTTGTGGCGGGCGTCTGTAGTCCCAGCTACTCAGGAGGCTGAGGCAAGAGAATCACCTAAGCCCAAGAGCTAGAGGTTGCTGAGTTGTGATGCCACAGCACTCTACTAAGGGTGACAAAGTGAGACTCGTTTCAAAGAAAAAAAAGAAGATAATGTTGGGGCCGGGGGACCTTATTAAAAAAAAAAAAAAAGGAAAAAAAAGTGACAGCACTTGTGGGCTTGG
>CAUYON010021064.1:0-19711 GCA_963573935.1 Arctocebus calabarensis
CCCCAGTAAGATTAGCCCACATAACAAAATCCCAAAACCAGAGATGTTGGCGTGGATGTGGAGAAAGGGGAACACTTCTACACTGTTGGTGGGAATGCAAACTAGTACATTCCTTTTGGAAATACATTTGGAGAATACTTAAAGATCTATATTTATCTTTTAAGGTAAGATGAGTTTCTTGTATGCAGCAGATATGTGGCCTGAGTTTTTGTATTAGTTTTTGAGTCAGCCAACCTGTGCCCCTTTTAAGGACAATTTAAACCATTCACATTAATTGAGACTACTGATAAGCCTGGTAGAATTTTGGTATTGAGTTTTTCAAAAGTTCAGTGGAAATTTTTAATCCTTTCACCACTGTGGAAGTTGGAATTTGATCAAAAATTTCTGAGTGAATTCACTTTGGTGGTAGAGGATTGCATTAGTCATTATGGAGGATAGGTCTGAGAATATCCTGGAGAGCTGGTTGCAAGCCTTGCTCAAGAGAATGGAAAGAGAGGAAGTGAACAACTTAATGGGACAACTCAAGTAACTGGAAAAGGAAGAACATTCCAAATCCAAACCCAGCAGAAGAAAAGAAATAACCAAAATTAGAGCAGAATTAAACATATTGGAAAACAAAAGGATTATACAACAGATCAATAAATCAAACAGTTGGTTTTTTTGAAAAGATCAATAAAATAAATAAATCTTTGGCTAACCTAACCAGGAAAAAAAGATTAAAATCTCTCATTTCATCAATCAGAAATGGCTAAGATGAAATAACAGATTCCTCAGAAATTCAAGAAATTCTTAATGAACATTACAAGAAACTCTATTCTCAGAAATATGAAAATTTGAAGTAAACAGACCAATACTTGGAAGCATGCTACCTTCCTAGACTTAGCCAGAAAGAAGTGGAAATGTTGAACAGGCTTATATCAAGTTCTGAAATACCATCAACTATACAAAATCTCCCTAAAAAGAAAAGCCTGGGGCCAGATGGCTTCACATCAGAATTCTACCAAACCTTTAAAGACAAACTAGTACCTATATTGCTCAACCTTTTCCAAAATATAGAAAAAGAAGGAATACTACCCAACACATTCTATGAAGCAAACATCACCTTGATCCCCAAACTAGGAAAAGACCCAACAAGAAAAGAAATTATAGACCAATATCACTAATGAATATTGATGCAAATATATTCAACAAGATCCTAGCAAATAAGACTCCAGCAACACACACCATGACCAAGTAGGTTTTATTCCAGGGTCTCAAGGATGGTTCAATATACATAAATCTATAAATATAATTCATTGCATGAACAAAATAAAAAACAAAGACCATATGTTTGACAATATCCAGCATCTATTCATGATCAGAACACTTAAGAAAATGGGTATACAAGGGACATTTCTTAAACTGATAGAGGCCATCTACAGCAAACCCACAGCCAATATCATATAGAATAGAGTTAAATTGAAATCATTTCCACTCAGATCAGGAGCCAGGCAAGGTTGCCCATTGTCTCCACTGCTTTTCAACCTTGTAATGGAAGTCTTAGCCATGTGATTAGGCAAAAAAAGGTGATCAAGGGTATCCATATAGGGTCAGAGGAGATCGAACTTTCACTCTTTGCAGATGATATGATTGTATATCTGGACCAACACCAGGGATTTCTATTTCCAAACACCAGGGATTCTATTACAAAACTCTTATAAGTAATCAAGGAATACAGCAGCATCTCAGGTTACAAAATCAACCCTCATAAATCTGTAGCCTTTATATATACCAACAATAGTTAAGCTGAAAAAACAGTCAAGGACTCTATTCCTTTCACAGTAGTGCCAAAGAAGATGAAATATTTGGGAGTTTACCTAACAAAGGACGTGAAAGATCTCTACAAAGAGATTTACGAAACTCTTAAGAAAAGAAATAGCTGAAGATGTTAACAAATGGGAAAACATACTATACTCATGACTGGGAAGAATCAACATTATTAAAATGTCCATATTACCCAAAGCAATATACAATTTTAATGCAACCCCTATTTTTTTTTAATGCTACCCCTATTAAAGCTCCACTATCATACTTTAAAGATCTTGGGAAAAAATAACACTTTGTTTTATATGGAATCAGAAAAAACCCAAATAGCCAAGACATTACTCAGAAATAAAAACAAAACAGGAGGAATCACACTACCAGACCTCAGATTATACTAAATCAATAGTGATCAAAACTGCATTGTACTGGCACAAAAACAGAGAGGTAGATGTTTGGAAAAGAATAGAGAAGCAAGAGACGAACCCAGCAACTTACTGTTATTTCATCTTCGATAAGCCAATTAAAACATTCAGTGGGGAAAAGACTCCCTATTTAACAAATGGTGCTGGGTGAACTGACTGACAACCTGTAGAAGACTGAAACTGGACCAGCACCTTTCACCTTTAACTAAGATAGACTCTCACTGGATTAATGATTTAAACTTAAGACATGAAACTATAAAAATGCTAGAAGAAAGTGCAGGGAAAACTCTTGACAGAAAGGGCCTGGGCGAGTATTTTATGAGGAGGACTCCCTGGGCCATTGAAGTAGCATCAAAAATACACTACTGGGACCTGATCAAACTAAAAAGCTTCTGCATAGCCAAGAATACAGTAAGTACAGCAAGCAGACAGTCCTCAGAATGGGAGAAGAGAGTTGCAGGTTATGTCTCCAATAAAGGTTTAATAACCAGAATCCACAGAGAACTCAAACATATTAGCAAGAAAAGAACCAGTGATCCCATCTTAGGGTGGGCAAGGGACTGGAAGAGAAATTTCTCTGAAGAAGACAGGTGCAAGACCTACAGATACATGAAAAAATACTCATCATCCTTAATCATCAGAGAAATGCAAATCAAAGCTACTTTGAGGTATCATCTAACTCCAGTAAGATTAGCCCACATCACAAAATCCCCAAACCAGAGATGTTGGCGTGGATGTGGAGAAAAGGGAACACTTCTGCACTGCTGATAGAAATGCAAACTAATAGATTCTTTTTGGAAAGATGTTTGGAGATCACTTAGGGATCTAAAAATAGACCTGCCATTCGACCCTGCAATTCCCCTAGGTGTATATCCAGAAGACTAAAAATCATTTTGTAACAAAGATATGTGTACCAGAATGTTTACTGCAGCCCCATTCATAATTGCTAAGTCATGCAGGAAGCCCAAGTGCTCACTGACCCATGAATGGATTAATAAATTGTGGTATATCTACACCATGGAATATTATGCAGACTTAAGAAAAGATGGAGAGTTTACCTTTTTCATGTTTACATGGATGGAGCTGGAACATATTCTTCTTAGCAAAGTATCTCAAGAATGGAAGAAAAAGTATCCAATGTACTCAGCCCTACTATGAAACCAATGTATACATTTCAGATGAAAGCTATAACCCAAACCAAGAAGAGGGGGAGGGATGTTGGTGGGGTAGGGTGATTTGGGGGAGGGTAATTGGTGGGAACATACTATGGTGCATTTTACAAGGGTACATGTTAAATTTACTAAGTGTAGAGTATAAACGTCTTAACACAACATTTAAGAAAATGCAGTGAAGGCTATGTTAACCAGTTTGATGAAAATATTTCAAATGGTATATAAAACCAGCACATTGTACCCCATGATTTCATTAATGTACATATCTATGATTTAATAAAAAAATTAAAAAAAAAAAAAAAAGGCTACTGTGGAAGTTGCTCGGGGCTACCCTGCAATAAAGGTTAGCCTGCCTCCTTCAAGCTTGTACTTCTAATCCGAGTCAAACCTGGTTTCCTTCCTGCGGCAATCAAGACTAGGGCCATAGGGGTTGCAACAAGCAATAAAAAGACAACTCAGTTAAGAAATGAGTAAAGGACTTGAATACACATTTCTCAAAAAAAGATAAATACATGTGGCCAATAAACACATAAAAGATGGTAAACACCATTAGTCATTAGGGAAAATCAAATTAAAACCACAATAAGATACCACTCCACATGCATTAGGATGGCTGTTATCAAAAAGACAATAACAAATCTTGGTAAGGATGTGGAGAAACTGGAACCTCATACATTGCAGATGGAAATGTAAAATAGTGCAGCCGCTTTAGAAAATAATTTGTCAGTTCTTCACAAGTTTGAACAGAATTATTATAAATACTTCATGACCTAGCAGGTCCACTCCTAGGTATATATCCAAGAGAACTGAAAATATATGTCTACACAAAAACTTGTATAGGAATATTAAGAACAGTACTATTTGCAATAGCTAAAAAAGGGTAACAACCCAAAAGTATGCCAAGTGACTAATGAATAACAGCAATGTGGTATACCTATACAATGGAATATTATTTATCTGTAAAAAAGAATGAAGAACTTATTTATGCTACCATATGGATGAACCTTAAAAATATTATGCTATAAGAAATAGGTTACCAGGCTCGGCGCCTGTGGCTCAACAGGCTAAGGCGCCAGCCACATACACCTGAGCTGGCGAGTTCGAATCCAGCCCAGGCCCGCCAAACAACGACAGCTGCAACCAAAAAAAAAAAATGGCCGGGCGTTGTGGCGGGTGCCTGTAGTCCCAGCTACTTGGGAGGCAGAGGCAGGAGACTCACTTGAGCCCAGGAATTGGAAGTTGCTGTGAGCTGTGATGCCATAGCACTCTATCCAGGGTGACAGCTTGAGGCTCTGTCTCAAAAAAAAAAAAGAAAAGAAAAGAAAAAAGAAATAGGTTACCCCTTAATTGCACTAATGTACTCAGCTATGATTCAACAACAAAAAATATAGTGTGTGTGTGTGTGTGTGTGTATAGAGAGAGAGAGAGAGATGAAAGAAAGAAGGAAAGATGGAAGGAAGGAAGGAAGGAAGGAAGGAAGGAAGGAAGGAAGGAAGGAAGGAAGGAAGGAAGGAAGGAAGGAAGGAAGGAAAGAAAGAGTCAAAAATAAACAAATTTACAGAAAAAGAATATAGATTAGTGGTTACCTTGGGCTCAGGGGAATACAGAATGTCAGCTAATGGATACAAGTTTCTTTGGGAGGGTACTAGAAATGTTCCGAAATTAGATACTGGTGATGGTTGTCCATCTTTGTGAATATACTAAAATTACTGAATTGTACACTTTTGAAAGGTGAATTTTATGGTGCATGAATTCTATCTCAATTTTTCTCTATCTTTTAAATGCAAAAAGAAAAAGACTATTCTTTGAAGACAATATAAAATGTCCCAATACATCCCATTAGCTGTAGTGGGAGGAAAAGTTAGCAAGGTAGACTAGAGTGAGATGGTAAAGTTTATTAGAATTCTAATCTAAAATTTGAACATTATTTAAAGGGCAAAAGAGTGCTATTAAGATACATAGTAAGAGGAATAAGTATAGTAAGAAAAACTCAATAGGCCATAAAAAACTTTAAATAAGTATCAAATAAGACTGACTTCCTCCATTTCATTAATAGTAATAAAGCAACATAATTTGGATAAAATCCAAGTAACGTAGTAGTTAATAATTTCTTTAACATTAAAAACAACTATCTTATTCTCTTTTAAAACATGTAATTTGGAATTTTAGATTTAAATCTTTGGTAACCTCAGCTGATAATCAATAATAATTAAAGGCAAAAGCCTGTGTAAAATAGATAAAATATTTTCTTTTTGATTTTCTTTTTTTGTATTCCAGTACAAGCATCTCAAATATGTATTAGGATGAAAATTATCAAAGAATAAACAATATATGACACTAATGTATTTGAAGTTATATATCTTTTATGAATTGCTATATAATTTTAATCATAAAATATAAAAATAAATTATCTATATCATTTCCCTACCATTTATTTTACACTATAATAATTGCTAAAAAAAAAAAAAAATAGACTCTAAAGGCCCACTATTCAAAACTATTCCACATTTTACAGGTAAGAAGCAGTGACAACAATGAACAAATTTACATAACTTATCAAACATGTATTGACTATTCCTCTTACTCTGTTCTCTCCTAAATAACAAGATAAAAAACACATTTGCAGCATTGATAAGAAATAAGCAGTTCACTAGGAATTACCTCATTACTGAGTTTAGCTAAAACAATATAAAACAAAAGAGGTCAAATTTGTGTTCCAGGCTGTGAATGCTTTTTCTGTTCTTTTCTTCTTAAAACATAGCCTACTTTGATTTTCTTCCTTCACCACCACCCCTCCTCCTCTAAGTGTAATCAAGCAAGGAAAATTCCTCTTTGAAGTACAGATCATGAAAAGAGAATAAATCAAAGCTTTTCTGAACTCTCTATTCCTCAAAAGATCTACTACAGAACTCGTGAAGTAGGCAATTAAACAGGCAGTTTTAGTTGGAAAATCTAGCTTGTATATAAAGACTAAGTGTACTCAAGCGCATTCACTTATGAAACAAATGTATTGTGTTTGTAGATTGAGACTTTTAAAAACTATTTTGTTGTATTGTGAACAGATACTGGAAAACAGTTGGATAAAGTTAACAAAGTCTCTTGATCTATACTATACATTACGATATCAAAATTCTTGAAAGTAAATGGATTATACATACAATAGCATTAAATGACCATAGCTGTAGGGGGCAGTCATTTCCATTACTGCCACATTTTGCATTAAAGCGCTGAGACTACTTTTTCAAAAATAATTCTATCATTGTATATTTTGAAACATAGTAATAGATCAAATAGACATTAAGGTTCCATCTATCAGGCAAAAATGACCTATTTAGAAAAAGAAAAACACGCACACACAAAACCTCAAGTTAATTCTATAAAAAAAAATAGTAAAACTTACCCTGTCAGCAAATGTATCAATTGTTTAACTGATTTTATTTGCTATTTCTACATCCAGTTCTAGGACCTAAGGTTAATTACATCTGAGTCTCAGACTCCAGCTTTTTGTCTTTTCCCTTTTAAATTTAATTCTTCTAGATAAATTTTTACTCCCTTAGTTTCCACTCTCATTCCCCAGGTAATTCACAAACTTTTAGTTTTGAATGCTACACCTGTAGTTTCTCCTGCCTAATAGATCTTTCTATTCTAATGTTGTAACTGCACTTCCACATTCCAAAACAAATAAACTCAACTTTTCCTTACCTATACGTGGAAAAGTCATTCTCATACTCCAAGTTGAACTTGGTGTTATTTTACTGCTCTTTCTTGGTTTTCACACAAACAAGTCCAAATTTGTCTTTCTGATGATTCTGCTTAACATGCATTTCCCACTCTTTAATTCTTCATGTATAGTTTTGATACCATGCAGGTCCCTCCTCACTGTTTTCTCTATCCTTAGATCAATTTAGCCATTATTGTTATATCTCTCTAAAATATTATCTTATTATTAAGAAAAAATAAAATAAATCTAAAAGAAACAACAAATTTACTACATGATTTTAATCAGTATTTCTTGGTTAATCTACTTTTACTGCTTACTGAAGGCTTTTGGCTGAAATTAAGTAAAGATTAATTTACTCTTTATTTTACATTTGGGAACTGGACACAAGAGAAAAATTATAGTGAAAATAAAATATTACACATTAAAAATAAAATAAGACATTTAAAAATCAAAGGAAGGCTCAGCACCTATAGCTCAGTGAGTAGGGCGCTATCCACATGCAGCAAGGCTATGGGTTCAAGCCTGGCCCAGGCTTGCTAAACAACAATGATGACTGCAACAACAACAACAAAATAGCTGGCCATTGTGATGGGCGCCTGTAGTCCCAGTTACTGTCTCAAAAAAAAAAAAAAAAAAGAAAGAAAGAAAGAAAAAGACTGCCAAAAATGGGTAGGAAAAATTGAGGGAATACAACTTCTAAAAAAAAAAAGAAAAAAAAGGTATATCTTTTTTTTGAAACAGAGTCTCACTATGTCACCCTATCCCCACCCCAGGTAGAGTGCTATAGCATCATAGCTCACAGCAACCTCAGACTCCTAGGCACAAGCGATTCTCTTGCCTCAGCCTCCGGAGTAGCTGGGAATACAGTGCCTGCCACAACAACCAGCTATTTTTAGAGACTGGGTCTTATTCTAGCTCAGACTGGTCTTGAACTGGTGAGCTCAGGAAATCTGCCTGACTCAGCCACACATGCTTGATCTAAAAATGTATAATTTTGAAACAAAAATGAGATTGCAGATTAAGCACAGCTAAAGAAAGAATTAAGTACTTGTAGATATGAAAAACTCAGTAAGATGGCAGTACAGGGTGATAAGTAGATGAAGATTTTAAAAAAAAAGATTAAAGGAACTGTAGGCTAAAAAATAATGGCAAACATATGTTAAAAAAAAAAATTTAAAAACCCAGGAGAAAATAGAAAGAATGGGGAGATGCTTTATTTATAAATCTAATGATTGCAAAACATCCATCATTGATGAAAGAAAGGTATAGACCCACAGATACAGAAGGCATATTATATACTAAACTGGGATAGTTAGATATGATAGCTTACCCAAATAAATAAAAAAACACACAATAAATGTATAAACAGAACCAACAGTATAGCTAAAAGATTGAGGCTGTCAAAAGGCATGAAGAAATAACCCTCCTAGCAATTTGCTATTATATTTACTAGAGGCACACCTATAATAATAGAAAAGGGCTAGAAGTAAAAGGATAGAAAAAAATAAAGCAAGCAAATGTTACCTTAAAAAAAGCTAGACTGTAAAGAGTATTATTAGAGATAAAGAAAGTCATTTAACTATTATGTGAAAAGACTCAATGTACTAGGAAATAGGTCATTTCAAGCCTATATCTGAATAAAATAGTCTCAAACTTTATAAGGCAAAAATTGACAGAAAGAATTGTAGTAATTTGACAAATTCAAATCAAACTGCCATATATCAAAATATATCTTTTAATTGACATGTCAGCAGAAGTAAGAAAGAGTTGAACAAAACAATACTCAAACTTAATTCAATGGACACATACGGAACCCTACATATGACAAGTAGAATACACATTGTCCACAAACACACAAAATTGACCACTTACTAGGCTATACAGCAAACCCAAACAAATTTCCAAAAATCATTATCATACAAACCAAGAGAAGTTCGTAACAAAATAACCAAAATAACTCCATGTGTTTACCCATTTTAACAGTCATTTAAAAATAACTCAAGAAATAAATTATAAAATTGAAAATATTTAGAAATAGACAATAATGAAAACGCTGCATAGCAAACCTATGTTATTTTGTAGAAAAATGTCATATTGGGAGAGAAGTGAGCAAAAAAAGAAAGAATGTTAATATACTAATTATCCATTAAAAGGGAGGGAAAATTGGGGGGCACGAAAAGATTGAGGAAAATAAAAAGATAAGAAATTAATTAAATACATAAAAATCATTTTAAATAGGCAAGACTGGCAAAGTCAAAATTGTGTACTTCAAAAAAAAGTATAATAAAATAGATAAATACCAGCAAAATTATCAAAATTTAAAAAGTAAAAGTATAAATCATCAATGTTAGGAATAAAAAGGAAGACATATGTACAAATGGTACAAAGATTTAAAAAAAGAAGAAAAATTTACAAAAACTTTACAGCAAAAGATTTGAAAATATAGGAGAAATGAGCTAATTCCTAGGAAAATATTTAAAAATTTACAAAAATTGAATTTCTTTTTTCTTTTTTTTACCACAAACATAACCTAAACTGAATTTAAAAGAAATAAACACCCTGAGTAGCTCTGTAATGACTGAAATTAAATCATTACTTTAAAATCTTCCCACAATAACATAAGAAAATATACTGTCTTTGCTTTTATATGCATAAATAAATTCTAACAGAATACATAAAAATCTAATAATAATAAATATCCAAATGTATCTGTTTCCTCTTGATAAAATTTTCTGTGATTCCTTTCAGTCCTAAAATAACTTTACATTGTTTGTAAAAAGTAAGTTATAGATTAATTCTTCTTTGCAAGCAGCCCCAATCTTTACTATATAGCAGATTTCCCATTTGCTATTTTAATACTCAATTTACATTGAGTGAACTTTGTTATGGTAGTGAAAACCCCCAAAGTCTCAATGACTACAAGAGCAGATACTGCATGTAGACTGCTAGTTAATTATGGTTCTTCCCTAGGCTGCAAATGTGCCCCATATATTCTATTATTTTGGAACTGACACTGAAGAAGCCATTATATTTGGTATGCCATTTATAGTTATGCAAAGGCCAAACTATTCAAGCTTTTGCTTTTGTTACTTTTGCTCATAGTTCATTGTTTAAGCAACTTATATGGCCAAGTCAAAAATAATGGGACCTCCCCACATGTATTATTTTAATAGGCTTAGAATGTACTATATAAATGGCCATTTGGAAATTGTGAATGCTATCTAATGGGAAAGGAGAATTACAAGAAGTTTAACCTCACAGAACCTCACAGTTTGGTCTACATAACATAGCTGTGTTTGCAAAAAAATGTAGCTATTACATTAGAGTTAGATGGATAGCTTAGATGTAGAGTTATTATGGACAGCTTATTTATAATTATTTATCTATCATATCTTTTCTTCATATAAATTTATATTTCACTTAAATGTTCCCTCTAATTATTTCAAACTCCATTCACAAGAGATCTGGAAATCTAATATCTTCTCTCTCCTGGTACTAAGAGAAATTATAATTATCAACTAGCCCTTGCTTAAACTATTTGAATGACTCAAACATTACAACTAGGAAAGCACATATTCAAAAATACTACTAGTCATTCATCAAAAACAAATACATTGCATATAGCTATGAGTCTAAAAGGAAAACAAGGTATTCATTCTCCCATCAATGCATTCATACTGTCTGTATTTATTCAAATACTCATTCGTCTAACAGCTGCTAAATACTGTGTTATAGATATATATATATATCAGGTTCTTCTTTATCAATAAAATATGATAATGGCCTTTAAGAAAATTTTAGTCTAAAATGCTATAACTTAGTGATTAAAAGACCATGAAGACAATTTTAAATAGCTCAATGAAAATATTTCAGATTGTAGAGGAAGTCAGCACATTGTGCCCCATTGCACCAATGTACACAATTATGATTTAATAAAAATTAAAAAAATAAAAAATAAAATAAAACGCAATAACTAATTGTGCATAGGGCAACGTGGCTATTTGGAACTCAAAATAAAATGATATCATTCTTAGCATTATTTGGGACTAGATTACTTTCACTAAAAATCACTGAGAATTTAACTCCTGCCTGCATCCTGAAAACTATAGATAATATAATTAACTTTGAAAGAGGTCAGTATATTTAAGATAATCATAGCACATAAAAATGCCACTTCAAAATATTAGCAACTTGCGCAGTTATAAATCTCTACTGAATTATAGCAACATAATTGAATAAATTTTCTATTTATATTTTCTTCCTATTATTTCACTTCCTGTCAAATTGGGAAGTTCAATCAATCACTCCATTTATCCTGCTGTTGAAACAATCATTTATCTATTCTAAGACTTATTCAGGTAAACTCCATCAAACAACTACTGTTTTGATTTCCTCAAAAACAATAATAAACAAGTAATACAACAGGTTGACTTCCAAAGCTCAAAAACCATTATTTCAAAGAAAATTCAACTGCTACATGTGTTCCCACTAGAAAGGTTCACTTAAGTATACATTGAGAAAGTATTATATTTTTTAGTCATTTTTCATTTAATAAATATTCAGAGTCATAAATATAATCATTATTCCTCAACAACAGTATTGAAAGGCAAAAATTACTTATTTGACAAAAGAAGAGATTACAGCTTTAAAGGACTTCAAGGAGTACTTACCTGCTAAGTATGAAAATGGGTCCTCAATATACATTCTACACCCAAGCTGTGTAGATAATATGCTTGCTTGTTCTGCAAACTATCTAATAACTTATTTTACATTTTTGAAATTTCCTATGGACCATGCTATCCAATAAAGTACCTTACTATTCAGTAATCCTGATAACTTCCTAAAGAGCTTACCTGAGAGAAGTCCAAAGCACATGCTCAGTCTATATTAAATAGACCTTTGTAGAAAAAGTGAGAGATCAAACCTTTCTTTCTAATAAGTAGTATTAAGGACTGCACAAAAATACTAAAGAAAAAGTTGAGAAAATGAAGAACTGCCATTGGGA
The DNA here is from genome assembly GCA_963573935.1 of Arctocebus calabarensis. Lineage (NCBI taxonomy): Eukaryota > Metazoa > Chordata > Mammalia > Primates > Lorisidae > Arctocebus > Arctocebus calabarensis. The sequence continues at coordinate 12,124 of CAUYON010021064.1, forward strand.
GGAACAGGATAAATGACAAAAGAGAAAGTCAAAATAAATGTGAAATTTAAAATAAATTTACTATTAGCAGGTTTCAAGATATGCTACCCCAAAATATGGCACCTGAAAATATCAACTATTTTAAGCTGAAGAAAAATGAGAAAACCAAGAAGAACGATCTTTTTGACCTTCTCCCATCTCCCTCTCTCCAAAGCAGTCCACAGAAACTAAAAAGAATTCCTGTCACCTCTTCCTCCTGAAGCAAGTCATAAAACCTAAATGACCTTCCCCTGAAAATTAGTCCTACGACCCTCATTCCAGAGGGATTCTCCTTATTCCTACAGTAAAGAAATCTCTAAAGACAGAGAGACACAAAGAAGAATTTGAACAAACAGGACTTGCTGAATTAATGACCATTTACTGCCATTCCCTTTTGTCCAATCATGTTTCTCCACAACTATCTACTTCTTTATCATACTTAGCATAAAATATATACAGTTTTTCCATGTTTTTTGGGGGGGGTCTTCATTTTTGAAGGCTCCCATTTCACATAAAACTTATACCTTTATAAGTTGGCACAGTGGTGCATGCCTATACCTTTATAGGTTGGCACAGTGGTCCATGCCTATCTTAGCACTTTGGGAGGCTGAGGCAAATAGATTGCTTGAGGCCAAGAGTTCAAGACCAGCCTAAACAAAACCAACATCCCAACTCTATTTAAAAAAAAATAGAAAAATTAGCCAGTACTGGTGGCACATGCTGGTAGTCCCAGCTACTCAGGAGGCTGAGACCGGAGGACAGCTTGAGCCTACAAGTTTGAGATTGCAGTGAGCTATGATGATACCGCTATACTCTAGCTAAGGTGACAAAGTAAGACCCTGTCTCAAAAAAAAAACCCCAGAGAGAGAGAGATCCATTTTGTCCTTTTTTCCCTAGAAGAGCCAGAATCCTATCTACCTAATAGATATACTTTAAAAATTATATGCTCTAAGAGGAGGTGCTCCAAGATGGCAGAATAGTGGCATCTCTTCACCAGCCACCCCCAGTAGAGTTGGGGAAAAGTGTACCTAGCTGCTACAATCCATATCATCCTGCTAGGAAGCAGGACGATAAAGGCACAGAGTGACAGTGCAGAACACCAGGAGCAGAAAAGATAAAGGAGGGAAGCAAGCACACAAAGCAGGTGAGGAGGGGGAGGGGTGACCCTGGGGCATAGACTGGAGGTGGGATCACTGTGTTTTGAGCCACCAGGAAGCTACTACTATGGCCCATAGCCCCCTGCTGGGGTGGTCTGGGGATAGACCTGAATCATGAATGGGGTCATTTTAACCATATAACCAAGAGTTAAAGAAGAAAAAAAAGGAGAAGAAGAAAAAAAGAAGAAAGAAGGGGAAGGAAAAATAAAAGAAGATATCACACATGAGGAGAAAAAAGAAAAAGAACCCTGGCAACATGAAGAACCAAATAGATCACTGCCCCCACCCCCACCCCCAGGATCACAATGAAGCTATTACAGAGAATTCCAATTTTAAAGAAATTGTTGAAATGACAGAAATGGAATTCAGATTATAGATAGAAAGTATGATGAAGGGAATTGAAGGGAAATTGGAAAACCAACAAAAAAAGTCCAAAAAATGTTATAAGAAATTAATGATATTAAAGATAAAGTCACCAAGGATCTGGACATAATTAGAAAGGATATAACAGAGTTTAAAGAATTGAAAGAGGCATTCAGAGAATTTCAAAACAAAGTAGAGCGTTTCAACACCAGATTAACAATGGGGAAAAAAGAATCTCAGAGATTGAAGACAAGGCTCTTAAGCTAACTCAGTCATTTAAAAAGGCAGAAAAGAAGCAAGCAAAAGCAGAGCAATCTCTTAGAGCAGGGTTTGTCAACCATTTTTTTATCTCATGACACACTTTAACCTATTGCTAAACTTCCATGGCACACTTAAATTATGTTGATCAAAAAACTTCCATGGCACACTTAAATTATGTTGATCCCCACTTTTTTTACTTGTTTTTTGATCAACATAATTTAAGTGTGCCATGGAAGTTTAGCAATAGGTTAAAGTGTGTCAAGAATATACTTACTGTGTTTTGAACTTCTTTTGAAAATAATTTAATTAATGATCTTTAAAAATTTTCATGGCACATCTAAGATCCTCTCATTCAACACTGGTTGAAGATCGCTGTCTTAGAGAGTTATGATATTATGCACAGCATACAAACAAATGAATGATAGGTATCCCTGATAGAGAAGAAGCGAGCGCCCAAAGTGTGGAAGTTCCAGTTGACAATATTATAGTTGAAAATTTCCCAAGTATCCCCAAAGATTCAGACATACACCTACTAGATAAATATTGAACCATGCAGGACTCAATTCACATAGCATCTCTTAGGCACATTGTCATTAACCTAGTCAACCCCAAAATAAAATAGAAAATTCTCCAAGCAGCCAGGCACTACCAGTATCTGACTTACAAGTATAAATCCATCAAGTTACCAGCTGATTTTTCAGCAGAAACTTTACAACCAAAAAAAAAAGTGGGCTTATACCTTCAGTCTTCTCAAACAAAACAACTGCCACCCAAGGATCCTGTATCCTACAAAACTGATATTCAATGGAGAAATCAAATTTTACCAACAAGCAAATATTGAGGAAATTTGCCATTACAAGACATGCTCTTCAGGAAGTACTCAGACAGGTGTTATATGCATATATGTTATATGCAGTAAACCTACCTGAAAACAAAAGACAAAACCTAGCTAGCACAAAGGCCCAAGTGATAAAACAAAGCAACATATTCCAGCACAACAAAACAAACAAAAAATCCACCTCACTTGTCAATTCACTCCATAAATGTGAATGGCTTGAATTCCACACTTAAGAGACATAGGCTAGCTGATGGGATCGAAAAATACAAGCCAAGTATTTGATATCTTCAGGAAATAAGTCTAACCCCAAGGATAAATAAAGACTCAGTGTGAAGGGATCAAATACAATATTTCATGCAAATGAAAACCAGTAGAACACAGGAGTTGACATTCTAATTGCATATACAATAGACATTAAAGTAATAAAAGTAAAGAAAAACAAAGATGGATACTATATACTGGCCAAGGGAACAACTCAAAGAGAAAACATATCAAGGACAGGTGCAGTGGTTCATGCCTATAATCCTAGCACTCTGAGGCTGAGGCAGGAGGATCACTTCAGCTCAGGAATTTGAGACCATCTGAAGCAAACGTGAGACCCCCCAACTCAAATAAAAATAAAAAATTTAGCCAGATATTGTAGTAGGCATCTGTAGTCTCAGCTATTCAGGAGACTAGGAAGGAGGATCACTTGAACCCAGGAATTTGAGGTTGCTGTGAGGTAGGCTGAGGCCATGGCACTCTAGCCCATGCAACAGAGCAAAATTAATTATTAATTAATTATTATTTTCTTTTCTGTCTCAAAAGAAAATTTTAAAAAGACAAATCAATTGTATTGATATTTATGCACACCAACTTAAATGTTCCCAGATTTATAGTGCAAACTCTATCTGATCTAAACAGTATGATAAACAACAATACCATAATACTCAGGGCCTTCAAACCCCACTAACAGAACTAGAAAGATCCTCCAAAGAAAATAAACAAAGCAGTTATGGATGTAAAGATGACTTTAGAACAAATGGGCTTATGAGACATCTACAAAAAATATGAACCCCAATACTCCTGAATATACATTTTTCCCATCAGCTCATGAATCATTCTCCAAGATCAATGATACCCTAGGTCACAAATCAAGCCTCAACAAATTTTAAAAAATAGAAATTTTACCATGTATCCTTACAGAACACAAAGGAACAAAAGTATAAATCAATTCCTATAGAAACACCCCACACAACATCATAAAAACTAAACAACTTATTACTGAGCAATAGCTGAGTCAAAGAGGAAATAAAGATGGAAATCAATAAATTCCCTAAAAAAATTGAAATGAGACCACAAGCTATGGGATACTGCAAAAGCAGTACTGTGGGATACTACAAAAAAATCTGTGGGATACTGCAAAAGCAGTACTAAAAAAGAAATTTATTGCCTTATATGCCCATATCCAGAAACACAGCACAATTTAATGAATCATCTCAAGGAAATGGAAGAAGACAAACCAATCTAATACCCAGCAGAAGAAAAGAAATAACCAAAATCAGATTTAAAAAAATGAAAAAGAGAACAAAAGAACCATTCAGAATTCATGAAAAATGAAAGTTGGTTCATAAAAAAAACAAAGAACAAAATCTGCAAGCCATTGGCCAGATTAATCAAAAACAAAAAAGTAAGATCTCTAATAAGCTCGATGAAAAATGAGAAGAGGGAAATAACAGCAGATACCACAGAAATGTGTACAAAATTTCATCACTGAATACTACAACACTGAATATTGAATACTCCCAGAAAATGGAAAACATGGAGCAAATGGACAAATGCCTGGAATCACACAATCTCCCAAGACTCAATAAGGAAGTAAAAAAACTCTTATACAGATCAAAATCAAGCTCCAAAACTGAAACAGCAATCAAAATAAAAAATCAAAATCCAAAAAAGAAGAAAAAAAACCTGGACCAGATGGTTTCATGTCAAAATCCTACCAAACCTTCAAAACAGAGCTGGTACCTACATTTCAGAACCCTCCTCAACTCCTTCTATGAAGCAAATGCCACTCTGATACCGAAACCAAGAAAGAATACAATGAAAAACAAAACCTACAGACCAATATCTTGAATGAATATAGAAACAAAAATATTCAGTAAAATCTTAGCTACCAGAATTCAACTGCACATAAAAAAAAAAAAAAATTCATCATGACCAAGTGTGTTTCATCCCAGAAATGCAAGGCTGGATCAATATACACAAATTTATAAGCATAATTCACCATAAAAAACAGAAGTAAAAACAAAGACCATGCAATCCTCTCAATAGATGTAGAAAAAGCATTTGAAACAACTCAACACCTTATTTTGATAAGAACACTTCAGAAGGCTTGGCACTCATAGCTCAGTGGTTAGGGCGCCTGCCACATACACTTGGCTTGCAGGTTCGAACCCAGCCTTGGGGTCTGCTAAACAATGACAACTACAACAACAACAACAACAATAAAAAAAAAAAAAAAGTCAGGTGTTGTGGCAGGCACGTGAAGTCCCAGCTACTACTTGGGAGGTTGAGGCAAAAGAATCAGTTAAGCCGAAGAGTTTGAGGTTGCTGTGAGCTGTGATGCCATAGCACTCTATCAAGGGTGACATAGTGAGACTCTGTCCCAAAAATCAAAAAAAGAACGCTTAAGAAAATTGGCATAGATGGAACATTCCTAAAATTGAAGCCATCTAGGACAAACTCACAGCCAATATCATATTGAATAAAGAAAAACTGAAAGCATTTCTGCTTGGAACAAGAACCAGACAAGGATGTCCTCTACTACTATACCCCAAAATCTGAACCAAAAGACTTTGCAGTTGATAAAGAAATATAGCAATGTTTCAGGATATAAAATGAATGTACCCAAATCAGTATCCTTCATACACGTGAACAGTACTTAAGGTGAGAATCAAATCAACAACAATATCCTTCACTGTAACATCAAAGAAAAGGAAATACCTTGGAATATATTTAACAAAGGATGGGAAAGATCTCTACATAGAGAACACGATGAAAGACTGAGAAAAGAAATTGAAGAGGATATTAACCAATGGAAGAACATATCATGATCTTACCTCAGAATAATCAAGATTTTAAAAATGTCTATACTACCCAAAATGATTTACAGATTCAATGCAATTCCCATTAAATTACCAACATCATAAAATGCAGATCTTGAAAAAATTGTTCTGTGATTTATATGGAAAAAGGAAATAGCAAACACAATTCTATGAAATCAGAAGAATTCTGAAGGCATCACTTTACCAGACTTCGGGCTATACTTTAAGTCTATAGTGATCAAAGACAACACAGTCTTAGCATAAAAATGGAGACATAACCTATATAACAGATTAGAGAATCAAAAGATGAAACCAGTCTCATATTGCCTTTTGATCTTTGATAAGGCAAAGAAAAACATTACAATAGGGAAAAGAATCCCTATTCAATAAATGATGCTGGAAGAACTGGTTAGCCACAGGTATAAGACTGAAACTGGACCCCACCTCTCACCACTTATAACTCACAATGGATAAAAGATTTAAATCTAGGACACAAAACAATAAAAACTCTAAAAGAAAGTGTGGGGAAAATTCCTGACCTTATCAGCCCAGGCAAAGAATTTATGAAGAAGATCCCACTGGCAAAAATAAACAAATGGGACTATAGGCGCCTGCCACAATGCCAGGCTATTTTTAGAGACAAGCTACTCAGGAGGCTGAGGCAAGAGAATTGCTTGAGCCTAAGAGTTTAAGGTTGCTGTGAGCTAAGACCCCACAGCACTCTACCAAGGGTGACAAAGTGAGACTGTCTCAATAAATAAATAAACAAACAAACAATCAAACAAACAAACAAATGGGACCTGAACAAATTTAAAAGTTTCTGCACAGCCAATGACACAATCAGTAGAGTGATTAGACAATCTACAGAATGGGAAAATATATCTGCATGCTATACAAACAATAAATGTCTGATGACTAGAATCTACAAAGCAGTGAAGCAAATCAACAAGAAAAAATCAAAAACACCTTTAAAAATTGGGCAAGAGACATGAACAGTAACTTTTCCTATGAAGATAGTCTAATGGCCAACAAACATATGAAAAAAGCTCCCTGTCTCTAATCATCCGAGATATGCAAATCAAAACCACATTGAGATATCACCTAACCCAGAGAGAATGACTCAACATCAGAAGATCCCAAAGCAAAGGTGCTGTCATGATGTGGAGAGAAGGGAACATTTATACACTGTTGGTGGAACTGGAAACTTGTGAAACCTCTATAGAAAGCAGTATGGAGATTTCTCAGAGAACTAAAAGTAGACCTACCATTTGATCCTGCAATCTCACTACTATGCATTTGTCCAAAGGAAAAAAAGCATTCAATCATAAAGACACTTGCACTTGAATGTTGATAGCAACACAATTCACAATCACAAAGATGTGCAAACAACCCAAGTACCTTCCAACCCATGAATGGATTAATATATTATAGCATATGTATGTGTCTTTTTGCAACAACTTGGAGAAAATTGTAAACCATTCTTCTTTTTTTTTAAATAATTTTATTAAATCATAATTGTGTACATTGGTGCAATCATACGGCAGAATGTGCTTCATATACATTCAGAAATATTTTGATCGTAATGTTAGAGATAGCCTTCATAGCATTTTCTTGATCACTATATAAAGACATTGATACTCTACATTCAATAATTTTCACCAGTACCCTGCTAAGATGCACCGTAGGTGTGATACCACTAATTGCCCTCCCTCCACCAATCCTCCCCCCTCCCCTCCCTTTCCCTTTTCCCTGTATTCTTGTGCTATAATTGGGTTTTAGCCTTTATATGAAAGCTATAAATTAGCTTCATATTAGGGCTGAGTACATTGGATACTTTTTCTTCCATTCTTGAGATACTTTGCTAA